>JBCAUG010000819.1:0-11606 GCA_038406175.1 Haplosyllis leylae | reverse complement strand
AACCTGAAACTATAAACTTGAAACCTGAAACAAGAACCCAGAACAACAAACAAGAACCACTGCTATGCACAGTCTTTATTTTCAGAGGTAGTGGATTTAGTGCCATTTAGGGGTTTTGGTGGTATTATTAGGTCCTGTTTTTCAATGGCATGGTCACTACAGATGTCCAGGAGAGTTCTTGTTCTCCGTTGATAACCATATTGACCATATTAAGTCCGAACGTGGATTCAGTTAGTTCTTTTGTGTTGTGATTTGCTTCTTAAGGTCATTCAACGCCAGTAATGACAATTGTTGGGCCAGGTTTCAGTGATATGCTCAATTTATTCCAAAGATGCAATTGTTTGATTTCAGTAGAGTTAAATTGGTAGTCAGACATTCGAAACATCCCATTTTATTTTTTTTCGTTACAAAACTTCACACACATTACTTTGGTCCGGTTCTATCAATTCTGGTGTCACATGAGATGTTATGTGGATCCTTAGTGTTCTCAAGGAAGAGTTCTGGACCAGACTGGAGGTTTACAATTGTTGCCATGTGATGCATGATTCCTCAATGCCAAATATCATTTTGACTTTTACAGTAAAAGCCTCGATGCAATTTTAAATAGCTCTTGGTGTCAGCATCAAAAGTATAGCATTATTATTACATAGAGTCTTCGGGAAGATTTACAAAAGAGCTGCCTTTGTTTCATGCCGTTTTTCCTGTATCTCAGTTTTTCATTTTCCAAAAAGATTTTTTTCAATAGATTCAACATGATGAAAACATCTTCAATCAGAATGAAACAAAAACCTTTGGTTTCTTTTTTTCTACTCTTTTCTTTTCTTTTGTAGCATTTGTATGCTGTACTTTTTAGCTGAACTACGAGAGGTCACATAAATTTACCTCTTGTAACAATCAAAAGGAACAAAATTGAAAGATTTGAAAGGTTTGAATTAAACATTCAGTAACATAGCTACATTAAAATAGCAGGCAGTATTCATTTCATTATCCTGGATCTGCCTAAAAAAAGCTGACGAGATTTTATTCCCATTTAATCAAATTCAGTGCAACTTTTCAGCTTCTTAGAAGTTGAAACTTTGTGTCTCAAATCATGTGGTAATCGTTTGGGGATGTTGCCATTTTTGGCGTGAATTCTGTCTCTAAGCCCGAGGATAGCAGTTATGTAAAGTGGTAAAGCGTGTGTAGTTATTATCTGTGCACAAATTAGTTTATGTCTTCAAATAGCCATAAACTATTTGTTGAAGAGGAAGCGTAATTTAATTTATCTGAGAACAGGAGTAAAAACAACTTCATTAAATTCACAGAATAAAGTTTACAAATAGCGTTGAGGCATGTAATGTAGCTCAAGAGATTACTGTCTAAATCAAGTAACATCACTGGGGATTAGAAAGTGCGGTTTCAAGAAATTTAATTCATTTTACTTTGTACATCGCATTCACTAAACAGTTTAGAACATTAGTTGATCGAACATGTAGAGTTTCCATGCACCCACTCTTCAAAGTGTTTGCTAGGATGTAAAGTCATGAATAACACGGATTTTGGTGCATCATGAGCGATTGTAACAACTGGTAAAGCAAATCCTAGAAATGCGTATCTTCTAAAACCGAACCGCAATAGGTTCTAGTGGAATTAGTTCAGTTACCACAGCTGTCCAGCTGATTGCAATGAGAACACAAATAATAGACAGGTGGGTGATAACGTTGTTGGAAACTAAATTAACAGTATAATAACCTAATTTCGAAGCAGACTGATTTTAAACCTTGCATTGCAAAGACTCCATAAACAACACTGACAGTTTCATCGGTATAATTAAGACCACGGCTCTTGCTTTGTCGGATGGACGAGAACTTTTACGGAACGAACTTTACAAAAAAGAGAAAACTTGTGTGTTTGGTGTGAAACCGGGGTCGATCAATCACCTTTTACTACCAACGTTGATTACAGGATGATGGAGTGAGTCACATAAAGCCCCATTTAGAACCATTAGCGATATTAGTTCCAATACCGTTTATCATACCCTTGTCTTTAACTGTTTGGTTTACGTCTCCAGTCGTTGATTTGGTTTGGGAAAACTTTTTCATGTCGTGATTTGACGACAACCAACCATAGCAATCAGATGGAGCGACGGAACGTCACTGGTTCTCTGTAGAAATCCCTACCTGTATTTTGTTAAAACTATCAATGTTGGAACCACAAGTTCAAACACAATGGTGACTCCTTGCTGAGCCACCAAGCAGATTGTTCATAATTGGTTTAATATTAGTTCATTATTTCTATCAGGAATTGTTATTGTGGATCTCAGTTTTTAGAACTTGGTAGGATTAAAACATATTGGTGTTAAAGATATGAAGAGGAACTAGGTAACGAAAATTAGATTCTGGTGGGATGTTTTGTTTATTTGACGTTACCTAGATATGGCAGTTTTTCCCAGGGAATAGATCGTTCATCGTGATTCAGGAAGAACGACTGAGCGTAGTCTCATCCCTACAGATCTCAAGTTGTCAAAGAATCATTGTGCGCTTGACATTTCCCAAAGCATCGATCTTTTTAGCAATGCAAGTCTGGATTCGACACACAATGAGGACTTTTTCCTCTCAGAAATAATTTACTTGTGGCCTCCCACCATAGCTGAACACATGTTACAGAGATGTTAGCATAGCTAATTTACGATGAAGGTTAATTTGGTGCAAATTGCCTGTTATGACTTTTTGATATTCGTGTTGGGAAATCATAGGTCTCCAGCCAGTAGCAGACCTTGTTTGGCCATTTGTGTGGTCTTATGATTACACAGTCACAAGGGAGAGACAAACCGAAAGGGCAGTCGGTCTCATCGTATTTTGGTCATTGCAGCAAAATGCTACCTGCATGGCGTGTCGGTAAACATTAAAGTTGCATTGCTTCACAGTTTGTCACTATCGCTACTGCAAAGCTATCACAAAGAGAATTTTCAAGTTGCATGTTTTCACATTCTGGCAATACACGGGGTGGATTAAACATCTAGCACCAGAGAAACAGTTTCAGACTTGCAGGCAGTTAGACTTGCAGTTTCAGACTTGCAGGCAGTTAGATTGGAGAGTCGATAGAGAGAGGTACTCAGAGAGAAAATTACTGCGAAATGAAATGTAAGCGATGAGGATGAAGAAATGAGGAAATGATTGCCTTAGACGTTTTGTTGTCTGGAGAGTACTGAAGATTTGAACACTTTCCAGAGTTTCCTTCACGCAAGAAACGATAGTCAGAAACGGGAGAAGAACTCATTTATTGTCAAGTTTCAGTCAGTCTTGGAACTCTGTGGATAGTGGAGAAGGCGGTCGAGGTAATAAGTCGTCTGACAGATTAGTGTCATCCATTGTAAGTTGTTGTACAAAGTTGATAATTAGGTATTCATAATTGGCCACGTTGAGGAGGAAAACTGTCATGTACATATAGTGTACTACTTATTATTCAGGTAGATCTTTCGGAGACGAACAATATATTTTATTGACAACAAGGCTCGGTTACTATTGTGATAAAGAATCATTGCAAATGTATCCTTCAACCAGATAGAAGCTGCTTTCTTCACAGCTTCACATGGATTTTATCACCTGCCAAACCATGAGATTGAAGACAGCGTAATTGTGATTGCAATAACAGCAAGTACATTACTTCTTTGTAGCAAGAGGTTCTGATAAGACAACTACAAGAACAGCATTACCAGCAGTACATGCAACAAGTCTATCAACAACAGCTACTTCATCAACAACAGCAGTATCAGCAGTTACAGGCCATGGCTGCCTCGCAGGTTGGTCACATTGTTTCTATTTTTATGGTAATAATGGGTGGTCGACAGAAGCCGAATAGGAAGCAGCGTTTAGGGTCTTTTTGGCTGAGACTACCTACAAATCCATCAGTAATTGCGAATCTCAAAGAATCCGGCTTTAGACGATAATGAATTCAGTGTTAGGTTTCAGAATATTGAAACATTGGAATATTCAGTAATTAGTGAACTCCATGCAGAGAACTATCAACATCGTTCTCTTGCTGTAAAAAGTTATGACTTTCAATTAAATGCAACTGATGCCACAAAATCACAGAAGTACAGAAGTAAAATAAGATTCCAGGTAACTTTTCGAGATATTGCTAGCATTTCAGTCACGGCTCATTATTGATATTCAAAGTAAAGAAATTTAAATACCCATGTTTAATGAAAATGACATTAAAAATTTAACAGGTTGAAATATCAATGTTATCTTGTACAATTTTAGTCCAACCAGCCAACGCCGAAAGTAGACGACCCAAGTCAATCTGTTCAGATCCAGTCAGAGGTGCAAACGAAGCCAACAGTAAATGGCGGAGTACAACATTCTAATGGTGCTGCTGAAAACGAAGACGAAAATGATCAAAGTACGTTCCTAATGTTTCTTAGAAATAATCGTTCTATCGCAATGATTGAACTGAGAAGAGAGAAAAGGGTTTCTTGTCGCCCAGCTATTGTCTACTTTTGGAATACGAACTGCGACGTCGCGTAACCTCTTCTCAATGTCATTGCAGAAAAATTCCATGGGAAAAGTAAGAAAGGGGTATTTTCGAAATTTTACTAAGAATTCAAAGTGACTATTTGAAGATGGAACTTTTTCAAAATGGTAGCCATATTGCAAAATCATGTTAATGCAACATTCTCGCTTTATCACTTTAACTAACGTTCACATCCTTCAAGACCTTAAGTGCTTAAAAGTGCAATGTGTTGGCAAGCCATTTCATTGAAGAGTACTTGTGCTAATGGTTTTCATTTGGACTTTCATCACCTTTATAATTGATGACTACCCCACGCACGGATCCCATAATTCGTCACTTGCAGGTGTGGCCTTAATGAACAACCAGCAGCAACTGCTCCTTCAGGAGGGAGAGGAACTGCACTTCCAACAGGGGGTGCTGCAGGTGCAGGATGAAACTGGAAATGGAGAAGAGATAGATGTGGTAGGAGATGGGCCTGTTAGCGAGTCTCATGGACTCGTACCAAAGATGCCTCCTTTAATGCCAGCCTCAATGTGGACTCGGAAAGACATGCGAGTTTTCAAAGACACTGTTAAAAAGTGCGCTGAAAATGTGATACGTATTGGGTCATTGGCAACGGCGACGGTGAGTGACCACGGAAACACCCACCCTCCACGGACTGCACACTGCATGCTGAATGTCAACGATGCATCAGAGAGAAAGATTCTAATAACTAAACGTTTCTCACCAAATATGGTTCACTTTTCATATCACGCTGAATATGGGCCCGTCTTTTCTTTTCACTCCACAGTGTTCTTAAGAGAATTTACTGTGAGGCTTTTAACTGCCTATTTTCTTAACATGGTTATCCTTTTATTATGCACAGTAAGCGGATTAATATTACAAGCATTAGTGCATATTTCATTGAGGAAATTTTAAAACCACGATGGTTGTGATAGCAACCAATTTATCTCCAGTGTTGAAAAGGCGAAATCCCATAAATTTTGTGAAAATCAAGACAGTTTTTGGCAATAACCAAACTGTGAAAGAGTGTGAAAAAAGTGAACTATCTCAAGCAACTTTGTTGTATGTTGGCGTGTCATATCAAGCTTCCTGCTTCTGCAATTGTTGTATGCTGCACTTTTATGTCTCTTCTTCCCCCATCTGCGGTGAGACAGGTGGGACATCCTACATGTGTGACACTTTTCTTGGGTTTCGATGTCTTTTGGTGTATTTTTCTGTTGTCTTTTTGTAGATCAATTTCCGCCCATTGCGGCCGCTTCCATGTGGACCCGTAAAGACATAAAGGATTTCAAGGACTCAATAAGAAAAGACGCTGATTCTGTCATTAAAGTGGGCTCGGGGGAAACCGTCACTGTGAGTAGATGTACAAATTCACCTCCTGCCCTATGAAAAATCTTGGATCATAAATTGGATGGTTGACTTGGCAGATTTGAAATTGAAAATGCTGGGTTGTTCCAAAATCATTCCAGAAATCATATAGTAAGATAGTCACTAGACATTGTAACAGGATGTTGTTTTCGAAAGCCATGAATATGCGTGGCATAATTTAATACTACAGCCTGATGATCACTAAAGGCTCGTTCACACTGAGCTGCGGCAAAGGAAATATTTTTTCCTTCAAGAATGGGTAACATTGGTCTATATGGATCTGTTCACATGGAGACCTGCGGCAAAGGCAACAGCAAAGGTGTTGTCATCAATTGGGTTCTATGCCCAATTGTGATGGCAACAGCAACAACAAAGTTTCCTTTGCCTTTGCCGCAGTTCAGTGTGAACGAGCCTTTAAAGCTATTGCCGCAATAAAGGGGGTTTTGAAATCAGGCATATCTGTTTTTGAACGCCCCTGAGGGACAGAATTTCATGATTTTATATACCCCGGGGGCGTACTGGTAGGTCGTGTACTGAAATCATTTCATCGGTTCATTATTGATATTATCGAGATTACCTAAAGTGTAAACAGTTTTTCATTTGTGGCAATGTTGGCATATACGGTATTTTTGTAGATGGATTTGTGTTGTTCTTCATTGTGCTTGTATGGTATATCAGTTCGCTTTTATTTTTAATAGTTTATTGACAGATTAAGTTGTATTTTATAGCAAACTATGAATGACTGTGTTAAATATAACAAAGGAAATAAAATGAAAAAAAAACTGGCTGACAAGTATGTTTAATTTGTGTAATTAAGGTGGTAATGTCCGATAAACTCGGATGTTCAATTGCTGGTCTGTGTCAATGCTGTTTACTGGAGGTTTTCACTTACATAATACAAATCTGACGTTTCTGACACTTCTGTACAAAATTACATTTAGCGGGTTTAAAAAGAAGTTAGTTGCTTTAATTTGAAACACTGACCCATTGGCAGATCCGAGGGGTGACGTTCCTCCCCTGGGTCCAAATTCTTTCATTTTCATGCAGTTTTGGGGGAAAATTGCATAACATAATAGTTTGGCGCCCCCACCTTTACAGCTGGTGCCCTCTCCTCTTTACTTATGGTCAGCAATGGCGGATCCAGGATTTTGATTTCGAAGTATGATGTTCAATGAATTGTCCACCTAGAAATTAAAGAAAACTGTGCTCATTTTTGCGGAAAACTTTCAGATTGTAATAGAGTATTTCTATGATTCAAAATAAATGTGCATTAAGTAATGTAACTATGCACTCGAGCTTTTCATGATTAGCACAGAATTAGCAGTTATTTGCATCCATGTAAATGTGATATTATATTGTACCACACTAATGAAAATTCGTAGATCTATGTCAGAGTGTTGAGAAATGAATTTGTACGAGTGGATTTTTGTTACTTAGGTCAAATAATAAACATCCAGATCCCATCCAATATAAAACACAGATGTCTTGTTTTAACAGAGTAAAACATCTCTGCTGCGGCACGTTGGATCGTGGGTTCAAGTCCCACCCATATGTGTGCAAGTGTCAAAATGGCTAAGCTGCCACTTGGGCAGGAGGTGAGGCTCCCAACCCATGGTAGATGTTACAAGAAGCCCACAAAAAGGATATGCTCCAATTTTCCTTTGAAAACAATCGAATTTTTCACAAAGACACAAGGTTGAGAATGTTGACATTATTGCCAACTTTGTATTCCCATAGATTAACAATTAATTAAAAATTAATTTCTTTGGGCGCAGCAATTGATGTCAGTAAATGTGAAATTAGAAATCAAGGGGCATATGACACTTACATTTCAATGTAAAAAAAAAAAGCTGGCAATTTTGGCATTCTTGTATTGCGGATAGTTTGCGAAAAACTCTATTGCTTTTACCATGCTCTGCTATCTGTGTGTTGGGAGTTCGTTGTGACTAGTTTTATCGTGAGGTGGACAGACTGGTTGATAATGGAGGTCAATGAGAAACTATATTTTGAAGAATACTTTAACAACTACGTGAAAAATAATACCACAGAGCGACGTTTGAAAACATCCAGTTAACAAAACAGATATATGTAAAAAGCGGATGTCACTACTTCAAAATAGAATAGTCGCAGTGCTGGTATATAATATATGTTGGACATGGTGGGCAATATTTTGATGGGGGTAGGGGGTATAATGTTTGCTTGGCTGCACTTGACTGACCCATTGATTACTGGAGCCGGTAATTCTGGGAGACACGCAGTACTTGTTTGAATTTAATTCTGAGATCGTAAAACTGACTATGATCAATATACTTGTATTCGTGAGATGAATTTACGTGTTTCAAGTTAACTTCCTCTTCTGAGCAAGAAACTAATTTTTTATGAATTACGTTTTGCCTTTGTGCCATTTCTTGATATAATTTTTAATAAAATATTTTTAAATCATCATAATAAATATTAAAGCATGGCTAAGAATTTTCTTATCTTTTATTGTCTCTCCCTCTGACACGTGATACATCATTGTGAACATTTGACGAAAGCACAGTCTTGGTGTTGGTGATCCAGAAGAGTAATTACACCTGTGAATAAGCAGAAGAAGCGCGCATCCGTTAGTTTTCAGACATTTAAGTTCTTTCCTAAATGAAACAGATAGATTTCTATTCTGTGAATTCAGGGAATCTGATAAAGGGGGGTACCCAAACTTGACCTGGCTGGGGGGATATCCGGGATACCCCCCACCTGGGATTCTGGTACCTCCTGGAAAGGAGGCGTGGAAGGACCAGTGGAAGTAGTATGGGATGGGGATGGGGTAACTTCCCCTGGAAAGGACTTGGAACCATTGGAAGTATTATGGAATGGAGATGGACTACTCCCCTCCCCCCCCCCCCGAGTAAGGTCATGGGACCAGTGGAAGTATTATGAGATCGAGGTGGGGTATCCCCTGGTGGTGAACAGACAGACAAACTGAAAATATTACCTTCCCGTCGTACTACGTGCGCGGGCGGTAATAAAAAGTAACTTGATTATCGACTTCGCTTTCCGTCAGTGAAAACGAGCCTGAAATACCCTGAAGCGTTGAGCTCTACTCACACCGAGCGAAAATAAGGGAGAAAACGAAATTTTCCTTTGATGTTTGTCGTTTATCTTGATCTTTTTTCATTGTTCTTTGATCATTTTCTCTTCCGCTACCGATTTCCCTTGATGTGAATAGGCCCCTAGAGTACCAGCCATGCGTGACGGTTAAGCCTATGCTGTGCAATCAATACACTGTGCTGCGTGTCTAACGGGGAGCAGCAGCTACCGACATCACACACAGGGCGGATTCAAATCAAGGTACTGACTATATGCTGCTTGTGACTACATCATCCCTTTTCTCAAATTTCAGATTTTTGTTATATTTGTATTTTTACTATGGACTTATTAATAAACTTGACCTTGTAAATAAACTACTTCAATATTTATTAATAAAGTACTAGAAAGCTGTTTTAAGAATAGCATTGAGCTCATAAGAGGAGGAGCTTGTGATAGAGCTGCACATTGTATTTAAGGGAAGAGCTTGTCTGTTTATTGACTTAGCTCGGACTACATGTATCATGCTTGCATTGCTTTGCTGTGAAGAATAAAACATACGAAATGAAACTCAAAAGTAGTTTAACTATTTAATTATTCGGGGTAATTACAAAGTTCATATAACAATTTCTCTGTCATAAATTGAAAAACTAAATCATACAATCGAGTGAGAAACAATTTTATTTAGTTTCAGAAAGTTGCAAAAAAAATGCTACTGACAAAAACAGTTTGGCTTTTTTTTTTTGAAGCTACAATTTTTTTTTGAAGAATGCAAAATTAATGTATCTCCGGAGGATTTGAATTTCTCTTTCTGTCACGGGAAACTTGCTATTCAAGTAACAAATGAATTCCTGTGGCGGATCCAGGATTTCCGAAATGGGGGCGCCAAACCCTAAGGGGGTTTGTGACCGAGGAGACGGGCACGCATCCCTTGTACTTCCCCACCTTCTGGGTCCGCCATGAATTCAGTACGTGATTTTGACTCGCACCGGTGCCACGGCGCGCATCACCGGCAGCAGCCAAGGATCCGTCTGGTAGCTTCGTAATGTTATGTCGTGTTGTGTGTACATGTTGTGTTGTGTGTACATTTTATCTTGTAAATAAACGCCAAATGCGGAAAATGTAGATAAGAATGTAGTACATCACAAGAAGTCGGGACTGGTGAAATACCTTTCAAATGAACAATGGCCACTGGAGGAGATTACAGCATAACTGATAGTATTATAGTTCGTTTGGCTGAGGCCATTTCGGCTACAAATCTTGACTCCATTGCTATGAAATACATGGGCATTGAGTTGGAAACGTTAGAGAATCTGAAGAGACAGTACAGAGACGATATACAAGGTTACAGCGGAGACATCATGCAGAAATGGTGCTACATGAACCCTGGACCTGATCAAGTTAAGGTGAGGGCATTATCTAGAAATCGATTAATCGATACAATATGGGGGCATTGTGTTATTGCTCAAGAATAGACCAGAAGAATTACTTTTGTGGGAAAAATATTTTTAATAAATTGTATTTGGAAAGAAACAAAGGATCAGAACGACAAAGAAGTGTCACGAATCAATAAAATACCGTATTATTGGCGAAAAATGCCTTAGGGTCTGTTTACACTTAACGTCTGCGTGTCCGTGTGCATCTGCGTAAAGTTTTGTATTGAGTGAATGATGAAGCAGACTGCGTCTGCGTCACCTTAACACAATGTTACAGTTGATGTTGACATTGACGAAAACGTTATAAACAAGGCTGTAAGAAAAGACTACAAAAAATTAAAGATATCAAAATGTGAGTGATTCCCAAAAAACAGACAAAACGAATCAGACATCTATAGACTGATGTGTTTGGCACACTCTAACAAGTTGACGGTGTGCGTTGTTCAAACCAGTTTCTGATTTCACATTCTTTTTGAGTAACATTTTATCTTGGAGACACTTCAAAATGTGTAATCGCTTTCGTGTTAGGGAAATGATAATCTATTATCGAAGAAAGTCTGCTTTCGTTACAATTCTTAGTTACTCATTACTATTTCTACTCGCTTTTCAAGTTTTCGAATCAATGTCCTGTGTTTCGGATACTTACCACGCTTCTATGTTTTCAGGCACTGGCCTCCGTCCTATACAGGGCAGCAAGAGAAGGCGGCTCGGTTAATCCCAGTAAAGTTCAGGAGATTCTCGGAATAACGGAGGAGGAAGCTACGTCAGGTGAAACTTCCGGTCACGTGACTCAGGAGACAGGTAATATGGCAGCTGGGTCTTTGTACCAAGTGATAACAAGAAAGTCCTCCTGCGTGAACGTAAGAGGCATACCGCCCGCCGTGTAGCCGACCTATTCTGGGAGGGGCGTATCCCAGTCCTGGCTTGGGGTATCCCAGTCCTGGCTGCGGGGTACTTGGGGTACCCCCCCCCCCCCCGGTGAACGGACAGACGTCTGTGAAAACATTACCTTCTCCATTCCTTCGGAATACGGGCGGTAAAAAATTGAGACGTGTAAATACCAGATCACCTGGTCAAATTATTTTCTTCGAAATGCAGGAAAAGTAAACAAGTCATCACAGTGCCAAACTTTTTGTCCAACAAGAAAGTCCTCCTGCGTGAACGCAAGAGGCATACCGCCCGCTGCATAGCCGACATATCCTCGTGGAATTCTGTCCCCCCAAAATTTTTTAAAAAAAG
>JBCAUG010000808.1:0-11606 GCA_038406175.1 Haplosyllis leylae | reverse complement strand
TAGGTGAAGCCTAGGGTGTTCTACATACCTTGGTTTGGACTTTTGAATATGTCACTGATTGGCCATTTCCTGGGCCAATAAATGCTGACTTTTTGAGATTTTTTGACATATCAAAAAGTTCACAAATTTTTAGAGCGTTGGGTATTTGGAATTTTTGACTCATAAATTGGTATGAAGATGTTAATCTATCTAACTCAGTTTAGGCAAAATTGAGGAATTTTTTCATTGGTCAGTCTCCAAACTATGGCCATTTGAGTAAGTGGCCATTTTCAGACTGAAACATAAATTGTCCATTAATTTTTCCAACAATGTACATATTAATGGTATGCAGCATCAAGTGATTTAAATTTTTTCAATAGTGGCAGAGGTAACCATGTTCTCTAGCTGTTGTTATAACATTTTGACCAATACCTATTAGATCTAGATTGGCACATGGGTTTATACATGTTCCATGTACCAGTCCATGTATCTTGGCTAACACTGCATGGATCCTTCCCAAACCAATTTGTATAAGGTCTAGCTGATTATTATTGCTTATTTATGTTAATTAGCAGGTCTGCTGGGGTATTTAAGCAGTATTTTTACTGATTTTACCATGCATCAGTTATGAGTATGATACAGCTTGAGCATGTTGAGCATGTAACCTTGATTCAGTTTAGACATTTCTACATCAAATTGCAAGCTCTTGCTTGGACATGATATGTATGCTATTTTTGCCTTTTGATTAACAAAAGGGCATCTTGAAATATTAAGTTTTGAAGGAACAGGAGCCATTTGAATTCTCAAATTGAGAGGGTTTTCCAAATTTTAGCTTTTTCCTCATCAGATATTCATGTTAATGCGCTACTTGTTGCTGTCTTCTAGTATTTCCCCATATGTTAAACCTCTTTAGAAAGGCATGCTTCATTTGTTCAATATCGGCGCAATTGGTTTGCTTGGCATCATACCAACCTAGTGCATTATCGTTTGGTGTCAAAAGAAACATTTGCATTGTATTGTCAAACTAATTAACCGGTAGTAACCCCAACTGTTTCTGTTGGTAGTCTACATACTTTTGGAATTCCAACCAGTGGCTTTTAGCTGTACTTTTGTTAGTTCCATTAAAATCGCTGGTAGGGAACATGAAAATTTTCTTTCTCAAATTGTCCCTATTGTTATCCCTGTCCTCCAAATGCTGAAGGATTTGTATTAGGGCAGGGTCTGCACCCTGAAAACCATGTCTATCTCTTGCAGCACCTGCCATTTGGTTTACTCTATTTTGTGCAATTTGCAAGTTCTTTCTACTGGTTTACCCCACCTGGAGCTACTATAGCATGTACCGATGGAACCTGAAAGGTTGGTCTATGATATATAATATCTTTAAGATCAGGATATAACTTTTTTGGTCTTTTGGGGATTATATCCTCTACAGTAGTAGGATCATGCACAGGTGTAGAAGCCCTTGAACTATCTCTGTCATTAACAGGTACTTCTGGCAAAGTTATGTTAAGCCTGCATGTATATTCAACCTCTTTAGCTTTAGGCAGCACCTGTCAGAGATAGTCAACACCCTTTTCTAAATTAGGGCATGATGATACACAGTATACTAGCACTTTAGAGAGTAATTTCTCTTGTAGTATTCCAGACTGTACAGTAAGAAAAGTATCATCCTGACAAGTCATTTCACTACTGTCTGAAACTTGTGTCAACTTTGTTCTATCAGTAACTTTGTCATAGTCAGTATTTTCATCATTATCAATAATGTCATCTAAAACTTTATCCAAAGTTACATCATTAAATTGTGGTAATTGTGGTAAATTGTTTCTGAAAAGGAAATGTTTAATGCGTTTATATACCTTTTCCTGTATTGGGTGTAAGAAATTGAATTCCTCAAATAAACTTTCAAGTGCTACATGCAAAAGTGATTCATCAGGTAAGACTCCCACAGCTTGCTTAAAATATTCAGCTAAAGTGGGGTAGTCTTTTAATGGGAAACTGATATGGTATAAATCATATGTTATATCATGCAACTCAGATAGTACACTCCTGTAACCTTTTGTAGAAAGCGCTAAATCAAGTTCTGCACATCTATGTTTTATATCAGTTATTTCTGCATCTTCTTCATCCTTGTCATCTGTCACCTCAGGTTCAAATTCTATTTCTGACCTTTTTACCAGTGAGTTTATTTTGACTTCTGTAGTAACAATATTTTTAGACATACCTGATAGTTTTAGTGGCTGGTCATCCTCTTCATCTTTGGTAAGCAAATCTTGGAGATAGTTAGGCTCCGGAGGTTTGTCAAGTCTTTGATCAGGTTCTCGAGGGACAACAGAGGGACTATACTGTTCATGTTCATCCCAGTGGTATTCTGAGGAAACCCTCTCTTAGGAGGACTTCTCTTTGAATGAGGCACCTTAGGGGATGTCTGGTCCAGATTGATAGATGTCAATGGTCCAGCAGCTGCAGCTTTCCCCTCAACACTAATGTCTATGGATGGGTCAGGTAAATCCTAGGGGTCCCTGTTCCAATCTTCACAAGTATCGTCGATAACTGGGTCTTGTTTGATGCACTTCAATTTGGTCAGTATTAATGGCAGGTTGTTTTTGAGAAAGTCATTAGTATAGCCTTGCACACATAATGGGCTTTCAATCATAAGACCAGACAATGTTTGCTGACTTGATTGTTCTAGCTGTTCAAACATGTATGTTTGCACATGTTGAACAACTGTATGTGCAAACTCGTATATAATTTTCTGGCTTTCTTCTTCATCTAGTTCAAATGTTGGATATGTGCCCATTTTACAACATTTCAGGTAGACTTGTGTGGTGCATGAGTTGCTTCCCAGCTCAAGACTACTACCTTTGTTTCATTTTCTAATTGAGGTTTTAGGGCAAGCTCCATCAAATAATTGTGGTTCAGGTCTTTGGGTATCACTCCCTGGTCCACTGCCTTGATGTAATTGGACAGGTTCATTACGTGTACAATATTGTTTGTTTGGGGTAGCTCATCCATGTTCAGTATCATATACTTGGTCATGTCTGTGAACTTGCGATGCAACCACACTTTGCACATTATCGATGATTTTGGAAGGACCACTATTGCCAGGTTCCCTTGCAGCATCTTCAGATAGACTTCCTTGTCATTGGTTATTGCAGAGTCCTGTTTGGGGTTGCTGAGGCACTTTGCAGTTGTCTCTGGTCTGTCATCAAGTTTTCTGTGTACTCAAAAAGGCTCTGTCTGGCTTTTACTTCCTTGACATGAGCTTTCACTAGAGGATGATTCAATCAATATTGCAGCACTTTCTTGTGAAGGTCCTTCCTGCCAGGAAACTTTCTTGGCATTGCATGACAACAATTTCAAAATGTACAAAAGAAAGTAAACAAGCAGCACCACTACTGGGAAGGTGGCAGGGCTGTTATATGGTAAGCCACATGGCATCCTGGCACTCAGTTTATAACAATTTATGTAGGATCGATCCTCTTGATATTTTGCAGATGGTGTCCAAAAGTATGGAAGGCACTGAAATTGACTTGTATAGTGTCCAGTTTATCTGGTGTGAAACATTTATTTATTGTCAATAATGTAGTAATGGGATTGTAGAATTCTATTGGGTTGAATGGTCCAGACAGCACTGAGATGTCTGCAATCAACACTCTCTTCGGTAATATGGTGTGGTCCATGTACTGCTGCCTGTCTTGGTCACTGAGAAAAGTTCATCCTCATGGAATTTTCAGTGAAATGAGAATTGGAGAGAGGACCTCCATGTTGTTTTATTAGCTCAGTCCTATTTACTAATAAGCTCTCTCTCTCCATATTTGGCAGTATAATGTGGTGAACCCATGTATTGTACAATTGAAAACTCCCCTAATAAAACTTTTCTATCAATTGGATCCCCTCAACTCATGCAAGCCAATAGCAATGTAGAGCTACGCCCCAAAACCTGGATGATCAGTGGACCCTGGCATCTCGTGGTAGTATTTAAACAATTAGACAAGTCGCTAAAGGTGTGTTATGAGTGTACAAATGAAATGAACTGAACTGAATTATTTGTAGAACATTGAGAATAAATTAACAGACAAAAGGTATTTTATTAATTCAATAGACACTTTGCTTCAATTGAATCAACTTAGAAAAGAACCTGTGGATAAATGTTCTTCCCAAATGTAGCATACTTGGTAAGAGGAACAAAAAGATCCACAACATAATAATAATGTAATGGCAGTAATGTGTGGTTGGCACTCTGGTAACGGGACTCCACTGCTTAGGCTAGGTAACATGTTAGCTGTCAGTGTTTTTGGTGGGAACCTTAATGCTGGGCTCATGTGTATCTTATGTACCCCCTGTGAAGCTGTGTTATTGGTCATTACATATTAGTGGGCTGTTTAGCTGTAAGCTGTCAGCAGTTATGGCCTTACATTAAGAGAGAATGCAGTTTCCCTCTCATATATTGTATATATACCCTACTTAAGGTATTCATATATCGTATTACCTTGCAATTGACTTGCCCTCATTCATGAAATGCTGTACACCGGAGTAAAAGACGTGTCAACCCTTTGCAGAGAATGGTCCTAAAATGAGGTTTCCTTTTGTACACAGCAAGATCAATTAAAATGAGTGTATCCTAAGCTGTAATTGCCAACTACATAACAGACTAGATCTTCGATTATGAATATTATTTGTACAATGTTAATTGATATCACTATTCAGGAAAAAATTTTGGCATTTTATTGTCATTTAATTTTTGTTTTTACTTCGAAAAGAAATCTACATCGGGGTTTCATGACCCAACAGAATTAACACTATTTCGTCATTGCTTGTAAATTTGACTCTTCTCCCTGAAGGTTATAGTCTCTATTCCCTATTCCCGGACACAGTCTAAATTCAGGCCCACATTCACCCAAATCAATTGGCCATGTTATCAAGTATTCTCTGTGAAGTTGGATACACAGATAAATCTGTCCCGGTTCTGTGGTAATTAGATTTTATAAAGAAAATCAAATATATGTATTGCCTTCATTAGTAACCAGAAAGAATAGTGTGAAATTGACTTGGTTACAGATAACTCAATGCATAAATATACTATTATTTGCTCAAAATTGGCAGTAAGCTAGAAGAGTAAAGTGGTTGGAAAATGCTCTTTAATATTTTGGCCTTTTGGCTGATAACACCTTCTTTGAAAGCAGGTAGGAAGGTTCTGCATTCCGTAGGTCTTCAAGAAATCTCCAGACTGAAGCGTTAACTATATTTCAAAAAAGGGGAATATATTTGATATATGGAATTTTCAAATCACACACAATTGAATGGTGTCTACAAACCTCTTGATTTGAGCTAATTCTACTAAACAATGAGGAAGTAGTGTTGTTTCGCAAAAAAGATGTACTGAAAATATTTGAGTGACATTGCCAAACTCTTAATTATGGGCTACTTTGAGGCTTTTATTTTTTAGCTGTTGTAATAGATGTGGATGGACTTGGATTCTCTACCCCAAACAGTTTGTACAAGAAAGAAACCGAAAAGAAGGCATATTCCTACAGCTTCTTCAGTGGAAAATGCTCCAGTGAGTTGGTCTCTTCTTCAAATGCAAATGATTTCAGTGCATTTTCCTTGAATTCTCACAAACATCCTGCAGTAAGAACATTCATTTCTGACTGTTTTCGATGGTGTCAGTCAGTTCTGACTTTGTTTTGCAACGGCGGTCTATGAGAAAATATATTTGGAAACATATATAAATAACCAATACATTTGTCTCAAAAATAATATTGAGCTATTGTATGCTTTATATCATATTTGTTTTATGTAGCTACTTTCCAATTTGCTTAGATAAACTTTGCAGATTATACAGGAATTACCCTAAATGCAATGGTTTATTCTGCCAGGTTTTGGTAACGGATGGAAACCTGTAGCAATAAACAGCACGGATGAGTTCAACGATTTGTATGAAGGACATCGACAATTGACCAACATCAAATCCTTCTGGGTTTTCGGAACAACTGACCGACCACCTGGCACCGTCATCAGTGAAGACGATTATCGTTTGGACGATTCCGGTAAAAAAACGTTCTTCCTTTTGCAAGAAAACAGATGAAATGCAAAATGCTACTCAATGAAACGTTCTCCAAAAAGGGGATTAATGTAACACAGAAAACATTGAGAAGACCTTTTTGGAAATAAGCAGAAGCGCGTTCTGGCGACAATTCATTTCCACAAAACCTCAGCTAGATATTTAGCCCAATAACAAATGAGCTAATGTATTGCAATAGTGCTGTTCACACATGACAAAATTACTGTGTGTGAACAGCCTCATTTGTTTGGCGTGCAATCCATTTTTTTTGCGTATGTCGGGCTAAATTTCGTTACGTGTGAACAAAGTTTTATTTTAGTTAAAATTCGTACAAAATTTTATTCAGATTTCACATGTTTAATATGAACTATAAAATTTGAGATGATGTCCAAAGGACGTCAACAATACGAGCGCACTGTGGAATTTCGGTTGTTTTCGTTTTTGCCTACCGTACATTCCTGGATATGTTTTTCTTTTCAGGTGAAAACTGTGTGAAAATTTCCACCTATGGTCCTGATCGCACTTATTCGGCAGACCGTTTTCAGAGAAGGGCTGCAGACTGTTCAAAAACAAAAGAAGTAGTGGCCATCATGTGCGAATTTACGTGTAAGATTTTTCTAAATAGATTTTTAAACGTAGTAAAAAATGGCATGGGGTTAACTTCGCTATACTGGATCACCCTGCAGGAAGTTCAATGAATTCTGCCATTTGCGAGGATATCAATAAATTCTGCCCCAATGTAAGTCAATTGGAGGGCTATTTTTTATGCTCATTTTCGGTGGAATATCCACAAATATCAAAGTCATCTGAAATTTACCCCTTATTTGGCCAACATAGCTCAGATGTCCAATTAGTTGCCTTTAATGATATACCGATATTGAAAGATAATATTGCCAAGAATCATAGAAATCTTTCAATTTTCAGAACCATGTCTTTTTTTAAATCAGTAATTTTGATCAATGGTGACAAACCAGTTCAATCCAGTTTCAGCCAGTTTATCTAGTCAATAAATTCTGCTTAATGTCCACACCATTATAATTCCCATTGGGACTCAATAAATTCTGACTAGGTAAATAAGCTGGATCAGTAAATTCTGCTGAATGTGGAAAAACTTAGGTAGGCAGAATTTACAGTCGGAATTTATTGGTCCTCTGAATATTTCTTTGATAATTATGCCATTTAAAAATTGAAATTTTGAAATATGGCCATGTAGCTCGGATCTACTCACTAATGCATGTAATTCTGTGCATTAGCAGGATTCAATCACCAGTTTATTCTGCATGTGTTGAAATATAATTGTTGCCAGTATTATCTTTCAATGTCTCTATGAAATTATAACCAACTAATTGGAAATCAAAGCTACACTGGCTAAATAAGAGATATATTCAGAAGACTTTGATATTTGTGGATAATAAGCATGAAAACCAGCCCTCCCATTGATTTACATTAGGACAGAATTTACGGATCTTCGCACAAATGGCAGAATTCATTGAACTTCCTGCAGGGTGTGGATGGGACGTAGTGAAATGTTAAGTTACCTGTCAATTGCCAGTTGAATTCAAACAGCTAGCTAAGTGACTGGTAATTGGTTTGATTCCCAATGCCATTCTGAAAAACCCAAACGACATTTTACCACAGACGAAATGAAGGCCGTCAAGTTACATTAGGACAGAAAAGTTGTCCCTAGCAGAGTTATGTGTACAGTTTTGGCACTATTCTATGAGCAGGACCACCCAGTCTTATCTAATTCCAATCGATAGACAATAATTTTTACTTATAGTTCATCTTAACATGTTCTCTTCCTTGCCTATCTCTGCTTGTTAAGACTCACGGAAAAAGGAAGCAGGTTGTTTTTTGCAGTAGTTTTGTTTACTAACATTACTTTTCATACCACTCATCAATATGGGTAAGTGATTTTGTGTGCTCGATATTCTCTTTCCATTGTCAGTTTACAATTGCATAACTTGTAAAAAGTTTACTGTGATTGATTTTTAATTTTTGAAATTTACCTATGTTGCAACAAGGTATTTCATGAACAGAGAAAATGGGCAGTGTTGGCGTTACAAACGTTCCAGCAAGAGAAAAGTTACACCGAGTGGGATTAGGCCTGGAGAGCTCCAGGATGAATCCAACACCATACTAAATGAGAAACTCTACCATGCAGTTGTTAGTGTTAGTTACTATTTGATGCACCGATTAATTTTTGGGCTTAAGTAATTTAGTTAGAACCAAGCTCAGTAGGTTGCGAGTTCTAATCCTAATGGAGGATTTCTTTTATTTATCACTTGGCAATACCTCCATTGTCAATAATACCAATTTTGTCTGGTTCGGGAAAATCCAAATGTTGTGGTTGTTAAAATAGGTCTAATGATATACCAAACTTGGAGCCCATATGTAATTATTACTGACAAAATTAAATGGTCTACGTTCTTTCCGACTTTTACTGCCCTGGATATAATGTAAAATTATCAATTTCTACTAAAGCTTTGAAGCGCTTTTGAAAAATATTAGGTTAACAATGGTATACCATAACAAAACGTATTTCAATTTCATGTTTTTGCAAGAAAATGAAGACCAAGTTGAAGAAGTATTTGAAGGTTTTTCACTTGAACCATGTTTTCAATGATTCCCAAGTCATTTCTATTACTGTTTTATGATGATGGAATTAAATAATGCAGCACGTAAGCAAAGGATCCACCCTGGCATCCAGAACTACCACACCTGACATTCAAACACCCTTCCTTCCCTTTTTGCAGAGCACATACGTAGGACAATGGAAAGTCCCCCCCCCCACCTCATCCACATTAGTGCATAACGGGATGGAGAATTCTCCCAATGCAGGAGGAATTGGGATGGGATCATGGTCAGCTTGGAATGGTAAGAGAACTTTGTCTTGTTTAATATTCGGACAACACAAGGTTTTTGTAGGGCCACTGATATAATGTTTTGGACTTGTGGTGCTATCTTCCCAGAAGTTTGCTACGATTTTTTGATGAAAACAGTGTGTAGTATCACGTTAATACTTTTTGCATAGGTTCTCATCAAGTCAGACCAGTATATGACACTAACACGGGACTATGTACTATTTTAAATATGTCTGTGGATTTAAGACTGGCAACGAGACTACATTGAGGCAACACAGTGAGGAATGACGCTTCCATACTAGAACTTACTACTCAACTGGCCCAAAGCCAGGACATCCCTGAGATCATAAAATGACTGATAAAAGGACATTTCCTACATTTCTAATATATATTAGTCCTTGATTCGCACAAGTTTCGGGACACAATGCACTACATGACGTTGACTCACTAACATTTCTGCAACCTCACTTATTATATATCATTTCTTCAAATATAAAAGTAGAGATGATAATTATAAGCATAGGTCCTTCCCACACAGCGATATTTCGGGACGGAAAACAATGCAAGCCAGAATGCTCCTCCGTGATACATTTTTTATCCTTTGTGAGACATTGATTAAATTTTATATTGTGACAAGGTGTTCCATATGACGTTGGCCTATTGTAACAAATAACCTCTTTAATTACATTCACCTTTAATTAAATGGTGATAATTCATTGCTTTATACTCGTAGAGAGTTACCTTATTGATGGAAACAGGGTTGCTTCACGATTTTAGGGGAATTTTTCTTGCGTGGAGGGGAGTACCTTAGGTGAGATTAAACCCACATGAGATGAGATTGAAATGAACATTGAGGACCAGACTGGGGGCAGCCAGATGGGGATAGGGGCCAGATGTGGGGAGTCAGATTGGGTGGGGCCAAATGAGAGCAGGGACCAGATGGGGCCAGGGGTTGGGCCAGAAGGGGGCAGGGGGGTCAGATGGGAGCAGGGCCAGATGGGGAGTGCAAGGAGTGGGGCCAGATGAGAGCAGGGGCCAAATCTGGGTCATGGGGGGTAAGCCCAGACAGGCACAGGAGCCAGATGGGGGCAGGGGTGGAGCCAGATGGGGCAGGGGATGGGCCAGACAAGAGCACAGGCCAGATAGGGGATGGGGTGAAGCCCCCTGTCTGGTCCCCATCCCATCTATCTGGTACCCCATCCCCTATCTGGTACTCAATCCCCTATCTGATACTCAATCCCCCTATCTGATACTTGATCCCCTATCTGGTACTCCATCCCCCAATCTGGTACCCCATCCCAGATAGGGGTACCCCTACATTAACGAGTCACCAAACTGGAATTCTTCACTCCTTGATCCTTTTGTTATCGCCACAGAGTATAGAAGTGAAATGTTTTTATGTACCACAAATTGCCGCCTGTTCTTTAGCCCATCAGATCTGTTAGAGAATAAATTATAGATTACTAAAAATTCTTTTCGCCTGATTAAATCAATTGCTTGGTTGAAGCTACCTCACGGAACAAAATTAACTATATTTTTGTTTGAGTATGAATTTGATTCTTGGTTCAAAATTAGTTTTTTTTATTTTTGATCTCTTCATAATTCTTTGATATTCTAGAAACAATTTCCCTTCAGGGATATTCTATCGGTGATCATTTGCTGGTGTCTTTAATTGTGAAGCTGTACAGGCAGTTTCGATTTGTCCGGTTCTGAGGTCGTGTCCTGAAATGTGCTAAAATTACATTTGAGAAAGGTACTCAAATATGCCCGTATCAAAGATGCGGAATAACCTACAAAACATTTAACTTATTACTTCTATTGTCCAATTAAGCACCAGATTTCTTCACAATTTGGGACAAGCAAGAATAAAGTCGTAGGAAAATGTTCCTCCAAATTTTGATCCTGTGGCTGATGATGTCATCTTTGAAAACAGGTATGAATATCACGACGATTCCTGAATTCCTTAGATTCGTGAGAAATCCTCGAACTCAATTAAATGTAATCCTTTTTTTTGATTTGTTGTCCCATGCAATGCTATGCTTGTGATATACATGAACAACGTACGGGATTCTTCATAATTTGGACGTGTACAGCAACAAAATAATGTTTTCATCACAAGATGAAAAAAAAATTGATTAATTTTACTCAAGAAATAGGAATTTTGTTTCTCAAACACAGTGGTGTTCTCTGAATGAGATTCATAAAACCTAATCTGGGCTATTGTAAGTGTCTTTGTAACCTTTTTCATTTTTAGTGTTGGTAATAGATGAAAATAGACTTGGATTTTCTACTCGGAATAGTTTGTATAAAAAGCACGTTGAATCGCAAGCACACGCGTGGAACTTCTTCAGAGAAAAATGCTCCAGTTAGTTGGTGGTCTCTGTTTCAGATTCTTTTCCTTTTGGTTTACGGAAATATACCATGTATCTTTTGATCTAAATCTTTTTTTCTTAACTGGATCAAATGGTCTAACAAATATAAATACATCTGAATGGAAATATTCTCATATCAAAAGATTTGTTTGACTGGCTGACAAACAAATTTTTTATTGTATTTTTATGTGCAGCTCACATTGTTACGGGAATTTTACTGATTACGTTTTATAGCTTTTGGTCCTGAATGGAAACCAGCAGCGATAAACAGCTCACAGGAGTTCAATGATTTGTATGAAGGAAACAGACAACTGAGCGACATCAAATCCT
>JBCAUG010000797.1:0-11607 GCA_038406175.1 Haplosyllis leylae | reverse complement strand
TTAATGTGTTCTCGACCTTCGGTCTCGAACGACATTAATTCTGTGAATCCATTTGGGCTAGTTCATTAACTAATACATAAGGACCTTTAAAAGTGGAAACGCTTGATGCATTTACAACAGGGAATTTACAAATGTTGATTTGAATACCCAGAGTCTCTCGTCACTCATCATAACTACATTGTAATCACAAACATAAACAATGAGCCAATATTTCATCAGAGATAAAAGTTGTGTAATCTCTCTTTAGCACATTAAATTTCCCGGGGAAATATAAGTATCATTTATAAATTTATTTTTATGGCCATTAGACTTAGCAACTACTTACAGCTCGTAATGCATTTTAACTTAGATCCAGATCTATTAAATATGGAATAGTTCTATTGTAGTCTGCACTGGATTGCCTTTCACTATGAGGAAATAAGGTTACTTTCTGTAACAATCGATGATTAGCGTTAAGTACATTTATCCTTTCCTTTGGATTTTTGTTCCCAACCTTTGAATTTGGTTTCGATAATTTATAATGAGACACTTGGATCCATGAGGGCGGTACTTGAACTCTTACTTGCTACGACCACTATTTTTCGTAACAACTGCGATGCCTAAAATATCGCGATAACTAGGATACAAATATCTGTCTGTCTGGCCGATGCGCTTTCATTAACAATAATACACTCAAAAACTGTTTAGATCTGATTTTTCATGGCATTCCTAGAAGCCGTGGAGACTCTCTTCTAGAGTGAGAACATATCTTGGAAGTTTAACCCTTAAACAAGATCAATGGGTAAAAAGGATATGCTGATCACTTTAGCACAAATTATCTAAAAAGATAATTTTGTGGAAATTTATGGGAAACACACAAAACGGGCTCAACAAATACATGTATCCTGTCTTCAAACAAACGGGCGGATGCTAATAATAGTTACTCATTACCTGTATTAAACAGCTCAGTGCACTTGCGTTTGTTACACCTATTTTATCAATTATTCTAGATAAAATCAGCAGCGAGGTGAGAAAATAATGTATTTTTCATCACTTAAGTTAGGCAGCATTAAGCGCATTGACTGATAAATCAAATTATTGTGCAGATTCTTTTGCAAAGTTAATCCGAGACCTCTTCCATGATAAATCATTAAATATTTACAGCCACACAAACAATCTAATAAAACCATATAAAAGGTAGATGGGTTTATGTTTGATAAAAGACCCAATATCCAGTTAACTACATGATATGTTAATTGCTATGAAATATGAATAACACAATATTACAGAATTCTCAGTGTGACTTACAGAACATGGATTTTACTATTCAAACCACACTACAATTTTAATCAAAATCGCCTATACCTACTCTTCATGCTTATTTAAGTGGTAATTGATAATTAATATTTAAATAGATGTCCGATTAATGAACTGAAACTAATACGGTAACGTGATACTTTTCAAACGTTTTAATATAGCGCTTGTGCACTATGGAATGACCTTCTTTATCACAGTTTATCAAGTTCAGAAATAAAACACGTTATTGATCGGCATCAATCGCATTTCTGTTTAATATGAGAAATATTATAAAGTACATCTACAACGTTTCTGCACAGATGTGTGCTGAATTAACAATATATTTACTGTCTTCCGGAAAATCTGCATGGCATTAAGTATTGATTGTCTCTTGCATATATAAATACAGAATTTATGGTAAAAAGAAATAATGCAAAAAGGAAGCATAACAACAGGTGCAGTATATGGCCAGGCAATATTGAATGTTTACTTCGATAGAAAAATAATGCTTCAGAGTGAAAATACTGGAAATTTGTATTCAATATTCCACATCTATGGTAAACCCAGCTTTATGGAATTCTGAATTATTTCACTGCAAATTGAATGTGAATGGAATCCAATATCACTTACAGCATTTAGGTCTGATACGATATGAATGTTCACACTTTTCAGTATCTCTTGTGAAAGTGATACAAAAGCCATTATTCAGAGTGCTCAAGCAAGAATTCTCGTACAAACCCATGAAAATAAGTGAGGGAAAAATAGCAGCGAGATTTTGTTTGGACAGGTATTAATGAATGATCAAACTGCTACAGGTAAATCAATTAACATTCCTCCGTATGCCTCGTTGTTAGATGACCGAGCTTCCATCTCACACTTGGAGTGTTGAGGAATCTTTTAAGGAGAAGAATTGGCAAAGAAAAAAGCCTTCAGAGTCTGAGTACCTCATGTAAAGGTAAAGGCCCATCCATAATTTAATGTTGTAATTGGAGTTTTATGTCTTTATCCTTTATGGGCCCATTCCGTCATTTTCTGGGTATTCGTAGGTTGGAGATCCGTAGTGCTTTGCAACGGTTGCCTTTTCAATGTGTTTCTCGCCCCTCTCTTAGAATTGTTCCTGATTTCTACTTAAGCCATAAAACCTACATAGAGTTACAGGAAATAGACTTGAAAAATGAAGAAGAAAATGTCACTGTTTAGTTTTTCATAATCTCTGTTTGCAATTTTATTTCTGTCATGGCCAGAGTAAGTTTATCCATTTGAAATTATTTTACGCTAGAAATCAGGAAATGGATCCCAATTAAACTTGATTATCAAATTATGTAATATATTTAGTACAGTGCTCTTCTCGTAACTTATTTATCAACATTTGAAAGGTTGCGAAACAGTAGAATAGAAATTTGTAAACCACGTGTAGATCTACAAGAATTAAAATTGACTCTTCAATATTTCTATTCCCCAGCAAATATTCTGACGTAAAATAAACCATTTTTGTACGCCAATCCTTTCACCAAGTGTCCAATGTAATTTTCACTTTGGTTGATTTAATTTAATTATTTTGTGCAGCTTCTTCCTTGTCTAAGTGGCTTCATGTAGATTCACTGTACACATTTACTCCTAATGGGTGCTAAACCATCACTGTTTGCATGTGAATCTTTTTTTATTTGTGCATTTGTATTCAAGGTTTCCTGGAACACACACAACACGTGATTAGTTGATTAGGTGCACCCGTGCTTGGCCTGCTGTCAGATACATTTCCTTTCCAAGATTGTTCTTTAGCTGAAATCATTCTGTCAGGTGCTTATTCCAGCTCTTAATACCCATAAACCCAGACGTAGCTTTAAATTCATTATCATAATAATGCGGAATAGGTACTACCATTACTTTCCCGCCTGCTCTCTTTTACTCTTTTAAACATGAAAGCTTTGAAATCACAACTGGACCTTTCATTTGCACATTTAAGACAAAGAATTTGCGATATTTGATACGCTGACAAAGACTTGATAATTGTTTTAGTTGATAAAACCACAAGGCAATGTGAAGGACTGTTAATCTACATTTCATTGCTTTTAGGGCTCACTTAAGGAGGCATACGGGTGGCAGCAACCATCTGGATTGCAGACAGCCAGTGGCTACAGGAGTCCAGTGCACGTCGACGGACTGGACAATCAATTGTCACAGCAAAGGGCTCAGTGTGCGGCATCACCAGTATTCAGCAACAGAGACCCTTCAAGTCCTTCCTCCAGTATAGGGGGTTCCAGAAGGACAGTGAATGCAGTAAAAGACAGACAGGTTTGTTCATTAAATTCTTTTTGTCTCTTTTACTCTTAGATGCCTGGTTCTCTGAAGTAATGGTCATTTCCTCTTAAACACAAAACAGCACAATAATTACTCCACTGATAATAAATATCAGCGAGTGAAGAATTTCACTTTGGTGGTTCTTTGGGAACATTTCTCTTCTTTGTTATGCCTGGGAGGTGGCAGGCTATTTTTGCATTTTTATGCCAATATATGGCAATAGTCATAGACCCAACTTTATTGGGGTCAGTAATTGCCATTCCTGCTCGATGTTACATTTTAGAGACCATTTTAGCTATGTCTGGGAGGTGAGTCATTGGAATCAAATCGCCATCTTTAATGGGTTAAATATGGCCAATAACAAAACAGCTGGCTAAAGATGGCTACACCTAGTTTGAAATCTGACTATTTCCACTGTTCAGGCCCTACTACCGTGTATGTTTATGCCGTGTACACTAATTGTACACGAGGTTGCACTTCATCCTCTACCTCTGCAATCCACAAAAACAGTTTCAGAATGGACGTCTAATACAATATTAGTCCCCCATCTTTCTTTTGAATAAGCCCAATTCAGAGGAAATAATCGTTCTCAGATTAGGATTCACTAATTTAAGAAACTGATTTAGTGATAGTATGATGCAAATGACAGGTATTTCTCCCCAGTTTGGATGTCTCCTTATTTGGCAAGTTAGACCAGAGATGGGCTAAGATTAATATGTACTTCTTGTTGTGTTTTGTGGTAAGACTATGTTGGTTCTTTAATGTAATAGAAGTTAAATACTTCAACAAATCAACAACCTCAATCCTTCATTGGTTTTGCAAACTGTGGTTGAGGTTACAAGTCGAAGTATTCTCAATTAGCAGGCTTCCTAGAAGAAAGCGTCTGAGTTTACAATAGCTACACTGCAGTAGAAGTTCCCTAAAGTGTGGAATCATCTGTTACACATGTATAAACTGTAATATTCCAAGATCAACATGTTACCATGCAAACCATGTGGTGTAGCAAGAAACAAGATAGGCTTCCTTATGAGCTCTACAGTTGATCAGCCCCTGAATACTGCTTATGGATCTAAACCAGATCCTGTCTATGAAATGTGAGAATCCAGTTCTCCCTGGAACAGTTCTGAGTCTAACTTTATTCATCAGTATCAGTTTGTATGTTCACAAGTCCTCCACCCTCAGGCTCTGTTCCTGGGTTCACCTTCCAGTAGGTATGGCAATCTCTCAGGTCTTGGTCTAAGGCAGAAGTATTCCCTTAAGAAGGTTTCACCATTCTAGGTTCTCCTACCCAGTGGCAGGCCCTTGCTTATGCACTCACATCCACTTCAGACTCCAAGAAGTGAATATATCACAGATTGCTCATTGATTATGATGGGCAGGCTCTTGCATTTCACACTCACATCCCAAATATGATAACTGATGGTTAAATAATAACCACATACTCACAAATGTATGGTTAAAAGTGTAAAACACTCGTTGACTCTATCAAGTACAGAATAGCTCTCTGGTTAGAGCTGTAGGGTATCTACCCACCTGCTGTGCAGTGTAGCTTTCTTATTGGTTACTATTTTAGACAGCACCTAGGAATAACCATTGCACCTATCTTAAGTGTGTCCCTATTTTATGTCTGTTCACTACAGCCATGATATTAATCTTAGTTGATCCTTTCCTTTGTGTGTACACTTATACAATTTGGGATTCTAGCCCCTTTCACAAATAAGCAACTACTTTGCAATTAAATGTCACAGAATGATTTCATACATAATAGCTGACCAGGAAAACAGATGTCGCATAACCTGATGTAAAATTCAAAATACATGAATTTTTTGCTCATCCAGGACTGTTCATGCACTGATTACACGAGCTCCTCATAGAACTGTATTCCATGGTTTTCTAGCTAAAATTGTTATCCGTTGCAGTGTGTTCATTTTAATGCTCATAAAATCTTAAAAGAGTGTTTACCAAAGGCACCACAAACCATTTTATCCTTGAACGTTCACATGTCACAAGTGCTGATTTGTTATTTATCAGCTGGTTGGGCTAGCAGAGCCAGGGCGACCAGATATGGATGCTGCCAGTTCATGCTCAGGGGATCTATCAAATCCTGATAGTGGCAAAGGAGCGAGCGAAGAAGGAGACAATGCGCAAGGCCTTCCTGCTGAACCAGGTAATCATTATTGTGTTGTATTTCTGGTTGAATATTTCATTGGTCGAAATCTAAATCCAAACATCATTGCTCCAAATTCGCAACAATAATGGTCAATATTCCAAATTTAACATTTTCAAAATATTTATATATTTATTCCAGTTGCTCCAATCAACGCTATCAACCTAGTGGAATACGAACCGTACAAACCACTTTCTGATCACTCTGTAAATGATATGGAAGAATCAGGGTTTGATTCGTCATCTGATCCCAAAACTCCAGATCTTCTGGAATCTAAGCATGCGACAATACGTTCTCAAGGTGCCAAATCCAGACTTGCAGATCTCCAGAATGGTGCTAATTTTCATAGACATATGGCACCACCACCGTATTTGAGAAACATTCCGTACAGTAACCATGGTAACTATGCATCGATAGACTCTGATTCCGGAAAATCGACTTCTTCACGGGGTTCATCGTCACGTGAAAACAGACACGTGACGTTTAAACCAGGAGATTATGTGGCGCCACCTCGTGACGAAGCCTGCACTTCTTCCCCTTGTGAAAATACGCAGGATCGCTATGTTCCTTATGATTCGCAAAAACATGGACTACCTGATTATGATGAGGTGCTTCTACATGACGAATCTATATCAAGCAGCAATGTTTAAGTTCCTTGTTTTTCAATAATATAGTATAATATAATGACAAAAATGACTGAACCGTAAGAATTGATATTTTGAGCTTTAAACATGAGGTATTATTAAATGTGTTCGACATTCATTTTATGACCTGAAACACATTTATCACACACTCAAATATAACATCATATAAATTATGGATTGCGGAATGAAAGTTTACTGTTCATTAGCAAAACATTTAACCACTGCGAATATGATATGATCGTACATTTGGTGCTACGGCGGTAATTAGAAGTTATTTAATATTGTCATATTGTAACCAAAGAAAATCTGTGATATATATCCACATTAATTGCGCAGTAAAATATTTCTATTTATTCCTGGTGAATGTGCATGCAGGTATGTCCTTTATAGAATCTTCAAAGGCATTACGGTTCATGTAGAATGCAGTTATGTTTAGATGTATAATTTTTGTAACAGTCATTGTCTGTTCCTAGTCTTAAGTATCCGTCGGTTTGTTTTATTGTCTTTCAGGGCCCTTGCACTTTCCGAACTGGACGGCTATGCTACCTGAACATCATTGAGTTTTTCCGTTTTTTGTTTGTTAAATTTGTCAATTTTTTGGAAATATTGGTCTTCTTTTTTAACCAAAACATGTATGAGTTATGTATTTGTGCCAATATGGCAATAAATACATGTGCAAAAATTTAAATATACCAGGACTAATTACGACTTGTATTGCATAGTTACAAATACTAATAGCAAAATAATTTAACAAAATTTAAAACGAAAAAACTCAATTGTTTGTGTGGAATCTGTCAAGTAGAAAATGCAAAGTTTAAAGGATTCCTTTTCAAAATCTTGGGCTCGCCGTTTAGTTTTATTAGGTTGCACACGTTCACATCACGTCAAATCGTTCAAATATTTTCTCCACTCTATTATTAATCGGACTAACATTACTATGTTCTACCATGGTCTTTGTCAATGGTCTGTGATAAATGTTATGGATTTAAGTCATCTCAATTGTTTCAAATCTGTGACAAAATACGCACACCTTACTGTAATTAAAAAACTCCCATGTTGTGGGTACAACTGTGTCTGTACTCCGATCCATCGTGTTCGTTTCAGAAGACAAAACTTTTCTCTTCAAGTTTGAAAAAAAATTCTGATAATGCTACAATGTGCCTCTGATGCTGTGTGTACAGTGAATAATAATTTGTGACTAACGATGTACAGTACAATAATATTTTCAACAATATTAATATTGTAGCATGATAATTGTATATTTTCCTAAAATAAACAAAGAGTCTTGATCTGAGAAAATAAAGAAAATGGCCTTTTAATTTTGTTGATTTTCAATTAATTGTATAACTAATTCATCAGAAAAACTTGAGTTATTTCTCTCGAGTCAAAAGGTCAAAAATTATACAGGATGATCGAGAATGAAATTGTAAGTTCTGCCACAAAAGGTTATGCTCAAACCTTTCAACAACTTTCTAAACGTGAAAATATTTCCTTCCATTCATTTATTTGCACAAAATATAATTTAAATGAAACAAAATACTTAGATTGATAGATTACACTTTTTTTACTTCACTGAAGACATCCGAGAGGTCCCCTTCTATTTTAATTCAGTAGACATCCGTACCTGAATTTCAACTCGGCTCAATGAAGTTCTGAAGCATATTAGATCCTTGTAGTCCTTTAACACTGTGCGTTAACCTTAGCGGATATCGGTAAGAATGGGCAATATACCCGGTTCTCAGCAATGTCCACTAAGAAGTTTTGACATCGTTAACGTTAAGAGCTCAGTGTGGACGGGTCACTAAAGGGTGCTGGCAACAGTCATGGTAAATGTTATGGTTAGATGATATCTATTTTATTAATCACAGAAGTGTAAAACGTTCTGCATTATTGGCAGGATAACTGTCTGATGAGAATGGATTTGCCGTTCTCTTGGCAAGTGAAAAGAATATGTCCTCGCTTTCAACCCTGTTCACTGGTATTAAAATTAATATTTAAAATCTAAAACTAAGGTTTTCTTCAGAGTTCATTATAATTCCAAAGGCCTTCAAACTGAAGTACAAGAACTGATTCAATGTTATTTGATGGTGATAAGATAAATCTAAGAAGAGAAATCCAGAGAAAACTTTAAAAAACAATATTATCACAAGACAAGTGTGCAAAAATCCCACACGCCAATATGCGCAGTATATAGAACATAAATTACATTTATTGATTCCAATCTGTAAGTAAATATTAATTAGAGGAAGCTAGCGCTGCTTTAATATATCTACATTCAGAAACAAAGGGTAATGTGTAATCAATGCGCTTCATAGCACATATGAGCACTCGACTTTTCATTAAAATGTCCCACAGGGATATTTACTTTTCACAGCTGACTTCCAACAAGAGTCAGAACATATAATATGTCATTTCATATAATGATATAATCTTGTGGTGATCAATTATAGATCAAATTAATTGAATGTGTTAACAATCTATCACAGACCATAGCAATATCATACTGCCACGTTTATGGTTCGGATGTCCACATTGGCACGCTCTCCAAACGAAATGGATTTTCAAGATATTATCCTTAAATATGTTTCATTTCAATTGTTCTTTATGAGAAGAACATCCATGCATTATTGATCCTGGCGTTATTGTGTGAATTGCTTGGACTAAACAGTGAGACATGTATTACATTTTTGCCATTACATTTCAGCTTTTGCTTTGATTCTGCTTGATTCTCATCAAATTGCTCTTTCCATCTCATATTTATTGGAATCAATACGCAATTTCAATCTCATTTCATATCATTCAGTAAAATCACACTCAAAGAGCTAATTCTGGCCTATGAAAACATTGGTTTATTTTACACATAAGGGAAATAAAATGTGGTAATGGTAATTCAATATAATTTATTGGAACTGCTTTCACTACTTAAAATGCACTCAATGATGCAATGACAGGTAAGGAAGTGCTTTGACTAAAATCACTCACCTGTGTTAGAATGAGATAATATTCAGTGCAACATTTGTTTTCGTTTTAACTGCGCGATTTGCATCCTCGATGATCAGTGGTACCGGTTAAGATTATATTAATATGAATCTCTTCATTTCGTAAATCCCAAAGATTTCATTACAGCAGTTGAACATTTGTGTGAAATTTTTGATTCATCTTTATTGGGGATTAGTGTGTAAAATATGAAAATATTCTTTTCCTTGGCAATGTGACAAGGTAAAGCTGGTGACATGTATCATTGGGTATCAAACACGACAGCCTATTATATCTCAACAAATTTTGATTAGCATTTCCATGCAATATTGATACTCCTGTAATGGAACGTTAAAGCATCATATTATCTTTGCACTTGAAACAAAATGACAATCAAAAACATTTCTTGATGGCTTGGTTGGATCCATGCTCACTGTATATTATAATCTAAATCATTCCCTCCCTATTATTACTATATTTTTAGACTGAGCAGTTTAGGAATGACCAATGCAACACGCCCATAAATTTCAAATGATTATGTTTCAGAAGTGGCTTAAGTTGTTCTCACTAATGAAGATACCTAATATCCTGTACTAAAAGATGAATAATATGTGCTTCTTGGAAACTATCCTGGCTGTCATTCTACTCCTTAACCTCATTCAAACAATAATAATTAGAAAAGTAAATTAAAAAATGGGTCAGAATTTTCGCAAAATGTAAGCCAGGAAAATAGATCTAAAATTGTTGTGCGTCCCACGGTTTGATTGAATACCAAAACTTCGTAAAAAGCAAGACAGTTACTGAGATTATTGCTTCAAAGTCAGTCGGTTCAAAATTGCCCATTAGAACTGTCGAGAGTTATATTAATCAAATCATCAATACTATCGACTATTGAGATTTTACATATATACACGGTGTCAGTGGTAAAGTACTGCACACTGGCGCACACTGTTAAAATTGATAAAAATAGAGTGAAAGGCGTTCATAGTTTAATTTAATTTGCCGCATATCATTTCATGGTGTTGTTGAAACGCCTGTCCGTTATTAAAGTGACCTCGGGCATGGAATGACGATATATCTTCAAAGTAATAAATAATATATCATAAATACACGTCAGTAAATTAATACAAGTTGGTGCTCGCATTTATTTCGTGTGATTGATTGATTTCGAGGTACATCTCTCGGTAAAATAGGCAAAAACGCAGGCAGCACTCTACTCCTCTGTAAGGCACACTGCAATTATGACTTGGATTCAAAGCAAATCAAGAAACCGGTACAGAGCTAATCATTCCATCCAAGCCAAATGATTCTCCAATCAAGTAACAAAACTCGGGCCATCTTAGTTTCATAACACAAGAGCACTGGTCGACCTTACTGAAAAACCAGCATAGCAAGTCAAAATGAACGATATATGGACAATTGTGATAAACCATTCATTTTCAGAAAGTCTGGGTCGCATTATTTGATTCTGGTTCATAGGCATAAAGAACATTGGCAAAAGGGAAAAATCAGATACAAATTACTTTTATTATCTGGAAGCGTGTATGAAATTACTCTGTGATTGTGGACTTTAGTGAAAGTACAGTCAGAGTACTAAACCAATGGTGTGTAAAATCTCCTGGCAATTTTAATCAAATACAATCCATAATCTAAAAAACTACGCCCACCAGATTTTGCATTTCCGGCCAAATAAATTGCCAACTTAACAAAAAACAAAATCTAATTCGAGTCAATATATCTTCTAAAAATTTGAATTGAATTGAATATCAGCGAAAAGTATTCTTTAAAAAAGGCGCTTGGATTTTGGTACAACTGTCGTTCTGAACAAGATTTTGAACAACATAGCTATATTACAAAATTCTAGTTCTATTTCTGTTGCAAAAGACTGTGCTAAAGTAAAACTCAACAAGAAAGTCCTCCTGCGTGAACGAAAGAGGCATACCACCCGCTGCGTAGCCGGCCTATCCCCAGGAAATTCTGTCCCCCAAAAAAAATTTTTAAAAAAATTTTCGGGGGGGGGGGGTACTCAGCCTGAGTACCCAGCCCCCCGGCTGGGACTGAGTACCCCACCCCCGGCTGGGACTGAGTACCCCCTGGCTGGAACCTGAGTATGCCCCCAGCTGGGACTGAGTACCTCCCCCTCAGCTGGAACCTGGGTACCCCCCTCAGCTGGGACTGCACCTGAGTATCCCCCTTGCTGGAACCTGAGTACCCCCCCCCAGCTGGGACCGCACCTGAGTACCCCCC
>JBCAUG010000796.1:0-25979 GCA_038406175.1 Haplosyllis leylae | reverse complement strand
TTTTTGGCAACTTGAAGATTGGTTCCAACATTAGTTCCAACATTGGTTCCATGATTGGTTCCACTTATTGGAACCATAAGCATATCTCGGTTAATACTTAACCGATCCTTATGAAATTTTAACTGGGCATAGATTTCAGTTAGTTCTACATATTAGAACAGAGATACAGCTACGATGGCTTGAATTAATGTATTTTTTTTGATGGATTTGAATTGGTTCCAACTAACTGGGACTGATTGGTTCCAACAGGTTCCACCCCCAGAGGTTTTTGGCCAATATCTTCCCTTCCAGGGAGAGTTGGGGGCTCAAATTTTTACTGGGGGTAGGGACCATAGGGGGCTATGTCCCCCTAAAATGAGGACTTTTAGTATGCATTAATAAAGAAACTACAGCCATTTGAAATCCTGAAGCGAGACACGCCATTTTCATACGTTTTCCGGAAATCTCGTGAGATTTGGGGTAGAACAAGATGTGCGAGAGATTTCTAGCAGACGAAAATCGTACTGCACATGCTCAGAAGAGCGTCTGCTCATAGATTGCAGTACCGGGGTTGTACTAGCAGACGACTTTTGCCTGGAAACTATGACTTTTGGCCGAAATCCCGATGATGTCATAATCTATTTTTAGTAACCAGGATCAGGAAGGGCTTTCCCATACGAAAATGCGAGAATCACACATCTCGTTCTACCCCAAATCTCAGGAGATTTCCTTAAACAGAGTTTTTGCAGGGAAAACTCTTGTTAACGTAGTAAAAAAACTCTGTTTAACGAAATATCACATTCCAAACTCTTGTTAAGCTCGAACTCTCACCAAATCTCACTCGTTGGTCATGTGGTTGCTGTTTTGACCAATCAGACTCACTCAAATTACCAAATCTCATGAGAATCTTGGAGATTTGACCAAAAAATATTTCCATTTAAATAGCCCAGCTGTTTACAACAGCTCTGCTAAAAACCATGAATATGGCTGATTTTGAAATTTTGTTGCCTTATCATTAGGGTAAGATGTAACTATCACCATGATTAAAATTTTGTTTAATTATGAGACCTAAAATACGTTACAATTGATGCCTCTGCTTCAGAAAACATATATATTTGAAGCAGGAAACAAATTGTTGTTCCACTGAAAAAATCTCTGAGTGGAATGACGTACAGCTTTCGTCATTTAGTCGGAAGTGAAACAATTTTCCAGGGACTCAAATTTTAGTGTTGTGTGAGCATGTGTATGTTTGAAATGTAATGAAATATTTTACCCCACCATATTCAATTAATTGTTACACAACTATTAAAAGGCAATGAAGGCAATTTTGCACAAATGTCAAATCTTCGAGGAAATAGACACAGGTAAAAAAGCTGCTTCTTTGAGCATGTGTAGCAAACAAAAGAGGAAAATTCCAAGCTTTGAAGGTACTGCTATACTTTCTTTATTTTGCTTGTAAATTTTGTTTGTATTTCATGATAAATTCCTTTCGAATTCTGTTCGATATCGCCAAAAAATATCGAAGGTACATCTGTATGTGAAGTTAACTTATTTACACAATGCAGATATCCACCTGCACACAGAAGCCTATTATTTTCAACACTATTGTTACGGCGGTCCCTGCAATTTTACTCCGCTGACAGGCTCTATTGGAACCGTAAAATTACTTTAGCGGAGTTTTCAAGCAATAATTCAATGAAACTATTGAATGAGCCAGCTAGAGCTTACACATTTAAATTGCTGGGATCAGGGAAGCTGTTTATTGAATGTGGAAATGAGATTGCATGAATTGATAATCATAATAGCTCGGTAGGAAATAGGCCGTTCCTCGCAATATTCGGGTCATGTTAAAGAAACCTGTTGTTTAATCCGCGAAATGAAGCATTCGGAATACATGTAGCAAAGAATGCAACAGCATTTGACTACTGTGTTCTTTGATAGAATTAGATGTTCTGGTCACACAAACCATACGTTGGGAGTGGTGTCCAACGTACGTCTGAAACCATGGATATCTCTTATATTTGGTGTAAAAAACTCCTGTTAATTTTTCACTAATTCCATAATACTCACCAGCCATTGGTGTAGTGAGAGAAAAGTTTGTAGTCGTTCAAAGACCAATGCTTTGCTTTGCAAATGAATTCTCCCAGCGTTGTGAAGGATATTCTACCGTTTTGAATACGGATTGTTTCTTGACGGTCCTTCTCCCACAGGTACCAGTCTTTGTGAAATTCTTCCGGGAATCGACACTCAGGTCGTGGAGAAGGCAACAAGTCTACATAGAAAAACCGAGTGAAGGAATTAGGCTGATTCTTTGGCTAACGCAGCGCAATTTGAGACAACCAAACTTGTTGCAATGGGACTTAAGTTGAATTTGTAGTTCACATTAACAAAGTTTGTAACAATCAAATTATCATAGTTAATGTCTCCTGACAAACTGAATGTCGTGCTTATATCATACTCTTACAATCAGCCTCTTGTTCGACACCATTTATAAGTGAAATATAAAACGCCTGGGACTTAGATTAGGAAATCATACTTTTGTAGGTCTTTTGGTGTAAACTGCTTTTGTGGCAAGGAAACTATCAACAAACAATATCTGGCAATAATGTTACACCAGGTTTGTTCATCTCAGGCATCATAATTAATATGAAAATCCCACAATAGCTTCCTAATGGATCCATGCATTAATTTTAATATGTGTTTATAAGGTAATAGAGGGAAGGATGGATTACTCACTGCATAGTCCACAGGACCGTTTACAATAATTGGCATATTGATGTAAGGCACTATTAGTACATTTGCCCTCCTGGGCGTGCTTGACGCATGTATCACTCTCATCGTAACAGATGCCGGGCTCTAAAAAGAAACAATCACCTCGGGTTAACTTCTTTCAAAAATTTCAGGGTGAAGATAATAACTCCACGGTGATAAATCATTTCCGTACAGATCGGCACATGAAAACGAAATTGAGTTTTTACCTAAAGGCGTTGCCTGATATATGCATTGAACTGAATTCTATTCAGCTTAGGTATCAGCATGTATACATGATAACTTATCATGCAAAAAGGATCAGATAAAAGCACTTCGTAAAAAGTCTTTCCCTGATTAAACTCAGTTGCGTGAGATATTTACTGAATATTTCAATTTTTCTAAAGACGCAAAACAGATACCAAGAATTTATGAAATTTAATAAAGGTATTGAAAGTAAATGCAGATAGCTTTTAAAATATTTTGACGATGGAAGTTATTTGTTCAGGAGACGAAATGGTTAATATGAAACGCAAGTAATTGGGGAACTATCATTCATAATGATGGCACCGTTGTCCATGCTCTGCATGGATAAGCCTCGGTTACAGATGGCCTGCTTTTCCGCAGTTCAAGGCGTAATACTGGCATTCTCTTCATGCCCTTATCTGGCAAGTCTTCACATACACTGATCTAACTGGACCTATTTTACACTAGTCATAGACTCCTAAAGAAGTAAAAGAAATCTGAGCGAAACGCAACTGTTGCTCATTTCACTACCACTAGGAAGATGTACCAAACATACATATATGTACGTATCAAATATGTACATATATATTTAATTAGATGTCAAAAGGTGCGAAACAGAGCTAATGTCCGGCAAGCTACGATTCCTCTGATGTCGACATTTCTATTTTGGTGGCAACATAAAGCCACACAGAAAATTGTAGAGCAGAGCAAAAATATTTTCAGGAAAAACCTGAATCGAATCAATACGGTAACTCTTTGCCGAGTCTCTAAAACACCAGTGCTTTTACAGGACGGTGGGACTCACCACTGCGCTTCATCTTTAACTCAGCCTGTCTGATCTCACCGAGAGACGAGTCCTTTCTACTGCCTCTGCTGCCCATTGGACATACCGGACTGAAGTAAAAATTTGCCGTAAATTCACCTGCCATTTCCATATCTCTCGGGAATCGCTGCAAAAAGATAATTTAGTTGCTCTCACAATGAATTAGATCTAGTACACATGGAAATGTAAGTCTACTGGGTGTGTGGGCAAATAGTATGTATGGGCATTAAAGAGTGGAGTAAATCTAATTGTCTTTTTAACATTGCAAATGTATTCCGGTTTTGTATCAAAGTGACATTCATTACCTACTCATGTAAAGCAAATGACATAACACCAACAACATAATCTCAGACAACGGAATAAAAGTCCCCTATAATTGTTGCAAATGCGCTGAAACTATCGACTCAACGATCAAATCGTTATTGTTCAAATACAAAAGAGACATTTTTTTACTGGATGGACATCGCAATTGTACCTCAGTAATGAACTGAAATTTTAGACCTCACGGAACAATAAATGTAGTTACGAACTCGCCTGTGAACAACACTGGACGATGCGTCCAGAGTACTGGTGTATGCGTAATAAAATCAGAACTTATCTTAATTACCATAACGTATTGAGGAAGTTTGTGTGATTCTGCAGCCACGATGAATATATAATTGCCTTCGTCCCAGCTTCCCCAACACTGCATTTTTACATCTTAAAAGGGCAATAAATAAAATAAGCAACTATGTTATTAGGTTTGCGTATGTTTCGTCAGGAGTCTTTTCACAGCTGGGATGAAAGTCCATAATTTATTGATGGAAAAAAATATTAGACTGCACACTTTGACACATTATTCAGATAACATGGATTAGGAAAACATTAATACTGAAAAGATTACTCAAAATCCACCAGTTTATTTTTCATAAACTTGTATGAAATTTGATCGCTATTGAAGTGAAGCTATCATTTCGGAAAAGTTGATAAATCTACTTACTTTCTCTATGTTCATGAAAAGGGCTGCAAGCTTTTTCCGGGAAACTGAATACGATTCCGTCACCTCGTACACATTCGCTCTCAATGCGAGACGGTAGCCACTCTTTATGGCATAGTTTCTTTAAAAGTAATTGGAAAAACTTTGTCCTGTAGTTTACCTCAGCCACGAACCATTGTTTAATCACAGAAATTAGATCTTGCACGAAATTAGCTATTTAGAAACCAGAAAAGAATTTTCGTCTGTAAATATTAAAAGTTTATCCAACTGAAAACCCTTGAGACCAATTGACAGCTACAGTCGGTCCCCAAAGCTTATCTGGTTTGGATTAAAAGATCAGTGATTCAGGTGACGACTGTGTTTTCACAGCGACGTGTCTTCGTGACTGACTTTTTAGAATTTACATGGTACACGACTTGAATGTCAAATTGACTAATAATGAATGTTATTGGCTGGTCAGCGTTAAAGGCTTGTTATTTCATATTTTTAAGCAAAAACAAAGCGATGATGTTCTTTGCCTCACATGGGAACATCAGCAACAAATGCGAATTGGCGCTTTAACTTAGCAGTCATTAGCCTCATAGATTTTGGTTTTTAATTTATGCGAAGATGATATAATATCTTCGAGTTTTCTCGTTTTGAAGTAAACTGGCCTACCCCAGTCCCCCAGACAAGACCTGGGACAGAACTAGGGGTTCCCCTGACAGGACTAGGGGTATCACCCCACCCCCTCCCAGAAAGGACAAGGTACCTATGATCCGGGGTACTCCCCTCTATGAATGGACAGAAAGGTGTAAAAACATTATATTCCCGCATCCTTCGGAATGCAAGCGGTAATTAATCAATTGTATTCTGAGGTAACTTTTCAAATTTAACAAATTTAACTTCAGAAGTGAAACTTGGTTAAGGTGAGATAGCCTTCGTGTCTCGTCTTGCACCTACCTGTCGTCTGTCGTACATAAACGTTCTGAAGTCAAACCCACCAGATATGGGACAAAAAGCCCACTCTTCCAAAACAGGAGCTGAATAGAAGGTAGAAAAGCAAACTTGTTGGTGTTTTACATAATGAAGAAGAAATAGATTTAAACCAAGATAATTTTGTCATAACAAAAAGTTATGTGATCGCATATGTAAGGTTATACACGACGTTATTCAGTCCTATTCACCCTTTACTTTGAAATAGCTCATTATCCAAGATTAGTATTTAATGAAATAAGTGCTGCACGCATAGATGATGAACAGATATATTCCATACATCAGTAATGCGGCGCGGATGGTATATCAAACTGACTGAATAGTCGCTAATTTTTATTTATATCCGTCCCCTCTCCATGTGAAGTTCGTGCCAATTAGTTGAACTTACAGATCCATGGCCAGTCATTCCTTTTTAGCTGAGGGTCCTTACACAGATCTTCACTGTTCTCATCGGATTCTTCAGCTGAAAGTTATGCAACTGGGATCATTATTTTATGTTGCATTAAAAAGGACACAAGAGTTAATTGTAGTTGGTTTAATAGGTCGATTAATGATGAAGTGAAAAAGGCGTCAGTGTTCCAAGTACTTTACTGATGACAATACAAGAGAGAAGAACAAGATGCGTGTTTAATTGTCAGTTGAATATTGCCGAAATTATCTTTTCCTCTGGCTCCACTAATGCGCCTTTATTACATTGGAAAATTGGGCCAAATATGCATCCACATTTCTTTAAATTGTTCAAATAAAGGACGATGAATCCAGGAGTCGTCTGGCACAACTAGAAACAAGTAATTTCAAGAAGGGTGAACGGTTTTATTGGACAGAAGCTTAGTTAGTATTGATTGTGTCGTGATATGAGGAGAAAAACAAGGGGTCTGTAGTGGCGTTGTGATTTTGTATTATTCACACCCTGCCAGACCTGTGTCAATATAACAACACTTTACGTCCTGCAGAATATCACCACACACTGCAGTGGAAGCCTGCAAATTTCATCAAGTGCCAGCAGGAGAAGGGAAGGTACACGTTAGACCAGGGATGCTGCAGGAAATGCTGCATCAGACAGACCGGTTGGTACAACAAACTTCTAAGTGACACTGTCCACACATAGACGTGTCATCCGTTTTCCCAAGCAGCCCACAGCTAATGTACACCACAATCAATTGTCAGGTCTGAGGTACTGGCTTCTTATTTGCCCAATTACTGTACAATCCCATTAGGAGGTGCGTCTTAACTGCTCAATTTGTCATGTGTTGCTGCGGGACTTTAATTATGAGGCTGTTGTCTTTACATGACACTGCTTTTCCCAGCAGTAAAGTACATCCCGTGAATTTAATCAAGTCCTTTTATGTTACTGTTAAACTCAATTTACTTTGTTCAAAGAAAATTGTTTCGACATAAGCATTTAATTTAAAGTGACAAAGGACACTTACCACTCCACACTTGCACAATACTTTTATTCCGAATAATAAACCGCATACATGTGACATAGTTTCGGCTGAAATGAAACAAATATTATGTGTGATGTTCATATTATGTCGTTTTGTTGAAGACGTACATTGATTATGCCATTTTTTACCAAACAGCAACGGCTACTGAAAGAATGTTGTAAATTACATGGTTTGGCTGCCAGGGTTTGATCAAATTTACTTCTCCATTTCACAATAGTTTAATTTATAAGGAAATATCTCATTTTTTCTACTAATTAGGTACACACACAAACAGGTTTCTCAGACAAGATAAAATTTTCCAATCCCTTTATTGGGTTAGGTTCTGATTTTACATGGGCCTCAGATTAACACAATCGCCGATATGAAGTTTGTAAATCCCGTTCAAAATGAGTGAGGTTGTTTTACCTTTGGTACAAAACGATGATTGAAAGGTAATGATTGAATAATTTGATTTTTAAATGAAAAACTGCGTACTATGACACCTTAAATCACAACCATCACTGCATTCTGCGATGACAATCCATAATTACTGATACCGGTTTTGAACACAGAAATGATTCAATTGTCAAATGTTGTCTTTCCACAGCCCAAAAATAGAAAGCTTTCAAACTCATTCCAGTTTCGCAATCTAAATTGCATTAACTATATTAGATGGGAAGAATCCGCCCTGTCGGGAATTAAACTGTCATTGCGATCCAACAAAAAGGGGTGGAACAAAGTGCTGAATCTTCCACATGGAGTCAGTATGCACAGGCAGAGTATTCATTGTAATGGATAAAAACTGCCACTGGGATCAAAGACTTCCCTTCCGTCAAACACCTGTCATGGACATGTTCCTTCAACAACAAAGATTGATCAGCTAAATGGACTATATAACAGTCTGGAGAGCAAAGCGACAGACGAAAAACTACTGTTTGAGTTGCAACAGGTTGTACCGGTTTTTTTGTCCTTATGTATGCTGGTGCACGCGGCGCCATTCCAAACCGTATGCCAATCCTGAGTATTTTCCTTTCGAAATTCACTTAGGAACTATTCTCAAAGGATGATGCTTTTATCTGGGAATTAATGTATCCCATCTGCGGAAGACAGTTCAGCGAGTGGGTTTCTAAAGGATTTTTAATTTGATGTGAGCTCAAATCCTGGCAGCCACTGAATGTTCATTATATCCGAGCAAATCATATTCCATTATTTTCCTGAAAACCCATAATAAAGCTTTTTCAAGCTTATTTCTAAGGCTCCTAATGTTATTATATTTCAGTAGATCGTATCATGTCTAGTGATTAAATATCAGCAACCGTGTTTTCTCCAACATGAGGAAAAACAGAATCTGTTAAGATATTTTATGCCACAAAACCCTGGAATGAGTTTTCGAATTGATCTGCTTGATAGGTTATTGTATGACTGTGCACAGCACGGGTTCTTGTTTCGGGTTTTGGGTACCAGTTTGCGGGTTACGGGCACCAGTTTTTCGTAATGCGCCACAAAATCATGTAATGCGTCAAAATGTTGTGTAATGTGTTGGGTGCATTACACAACATTTTTGGGCGGGGGTGGGCACATTACAAAAAAAGTGGTGCATTATGAAAAACTGGTACCCGTAACCCGCAAACTGGTACCCGAAACCCGAAACAAGAACCCGTGCCAATTCCGGCCTCGGTTTTTGTTCGGCAGGAGTGTCTGAGCTGTCAAGGCGGTCTGACAAAGTCGTCTGATCTGTGTCACTTTCTCAGCTTAACTTATTGAAAGAAGCTCGACTTTCCTGACAGCCAACGTTGGAAATAACGGTTTTTAGATTCTAAGACTTCGTGGTGAATATTAATATGTCTCCGATACACAGACTTATAAATTCCCCAGTCTGCTCTGACACAAAGATTTTGCTCGTTAGGAAGTCGGACGATTGCCTAGTCTGCAAGATTGGCGGTATAAAAGTTGAAAAGTTCCATGGATATTTTTGTCGTCTGAACATAATAGCACACATTACTTCCAATTTACTTATTGCGGATAATGTCAGAAAAAAAAGTTGGCTAAATGTCATTGGTTTTCCTATTTCAATTAGTTTTTAAAAAATGAACGACATTTGGTCCAAACAAAGGGCTACCGACCAAAATATCTAAATTACTAAAGATGTACATGTCATAATACCTCATCTCCGATATTCCAAAATTGGGAATCAAGGCAGCAAGGGATAATTTCTTTCGGTAGCCTTCGTTATCATTGAAATCAAGTGTATCAACCCTCCCAGTTTAAATTTAAGGTATTTGGAATGAAATACGGAGACGATATTCAATTGATCTATCCCGGCTTTCCTGGTGACAGACTTATCATTGCTTATTTTCTATCTTTATATTTATGAATCATACAATTTGTACCCTTCAAAGTGAAATTCCGTGGATGTTTGTTACCCCATCACCGTAAGACGGTCCAAATACTAATAAAACAGTTGAATATTTATCAAATTCTATTCCCAATCACTGATGAATCCATTATTTTACTTGTGTACTATTCACAACAGAAAAACAAATGTATTCTATTTCCTGCCTGCGGCGACGTAATTGATATTCCTTTGCAGGATTTATCATATTTGGATATGCAATAATGTTTATAGCCAAAAAAACAGGTGGACGTTTTGATTTGATGCCAACTTACCCGTTGCCAACGTTTTGTACTCGGTATCTGTGATCCCCATCATGCGTGAGGCAGTATCTCTTGTATTGCAATTCCCTTTTGTAACACGGCACAGTTCCTGTTAAGTCGTGGCACTGAGCTTTATATTTCAGTTTGGCTGTAATCTCTCTTGCATCCACTGAGATCTCTAGTTGCGTCTCCCACAGTTCTGTATTGTCTATGAATTTGGTTTCAGTTACCCACACACGGTGAGATCCGTCCGGTAAAGGATCTCGCAAAAAGTGCGGAAACTCGCATTCTGCGTTTACTTCTGAAAGGAAAGGAATGTCTTACGTTATTAGAAATAAGATATGAAAGACTCTTTCATCTCAAAAGCGACGACACTTGATCCTGATGCAATTTAGTTGCCACGAAAAGAGTTTTAGAGTTTTCAATAAGCGTAAAACATGTTCAGCATTGTGCATGTAAACGAAAGGACGTCAGAACACATGAAACATGCAACAGGAATTGAAATTGGAATTTGTAGAAACTGTGTGATTGGCAAGAAAATTTGTCTCGGAAACTAAGCTGCGCACAGTAATCTGACCCAGTTGTTAAGGAAAATGAAAGAGCGCCACTATTTCTATTAATCCCCTTCGCATAAAAGGTTTGGGGTGATGTAACCATGTCTGTCACAGTTTCCACTGCATTAGAACAGCACAATCACGCCATATTTTGCTGTTATTTTGGTCTCAATACAATTCTCTTTACATTTCGAAATTCACCAGTTTAACGCCCAATTCAAAGTTTTTTGACTTTACATCCGGGAATTGCCATTGTAGTTCAATCTTATAATTCAATTTACAGACAGATTGGTTTTGCAACTGAATAGCCTAAATGGCGCTATAGAATGTCGCTACGCTTTCAATATGATCACAATGGCAGATATGAATCCATTCGTCTGCCTATTGTATTGTTAGTGGCACATTTAGTAATGAAAATTTGATGCAATCAAATGATATTTAATAAGTAAAGTACCACCATATAGTTATTACGGGATCAGATACGATCATTAATGGATTTCATCGTGAGTAGAGTAAACCGTTGTGAGACTGTTCATAAGGTGGAAAGCCATCGTAAAGTCAACTGTCACTTAATGGAAAAAGAAATCTTTCCTGTTTTGTTCTTAAACAAACAGCTTACCGCGTGACGTACATTTAGTACCAATGGAATGAAACGAGGGAAAGAAACAAATATGAGCAGCAACGTGTTGTGAATCTGAAAAGGGCACCTTTAAAATAGAATTTGACCTTCATAAATTACAAACAATACATACGTCAAACGTTGTTCACAATATGTTACTAACGAACAATGTACGCTGTAATTTTAAGTCATTTTGTAAAAGTATAGACTAAAAAGGAAGAAACCTTTCATTATTTTTGTTACTACATGTTGTACAGGAGATTAAAGTACATTAAAGGTCATTAGATTTAGTATAAAATATCTGGTGCAGCACCTGCCGCTGGATAAATATTTTTCCTCATAAGGTAACGATGACATTTAGTAAACGGGTATAATTGCCAAATGCTGTTTTCATAAATTTAATGTTAAAATTCAGTAGCTTCAGATCTACTTGTGTAATGGAACCATTGTTCAAACAGATAATACTGAACCGAGTGCAACAGATATCAAATAAATGAAACCTCCATACAGACCTGCGGTATAAACCTGCCGAATATTTGTATAACAAAGGAAGGAGTGTACACAAAGGCTTTGGGAAAAACCTAATACTGCCTGTGTCTTCAGAAAGAGAATATTGCTTCTCTTTGAAAACATTGCTTGCGCTATGTTTGAAAGAGTTATCTAACTAAGGAATTTTCGTTTAAGCATTGGTTTAAATAATATGAAGTTATTATATGATTCAGGAACAATATAGAAAAACTTTCTCACAGAATGTTTTGCAGCAAGCTTAATTTGACAACAGATAGAAAAACATATTATAACATAAGAGTATTTTATGAAGTGAAGAATTTGATTTTGTGGACTTACAATGAGCCTAGAATTTTGACTGGACATCTTTAAAAGAGCGCTCACTTGATCTTTTCATTCACAAGTTAAAGCGACATATCGACACAGGGAGTTGTGCAACTAAACCAACCAAACTGAGTTCTAAACCAGTTGTCCATCTACCTGGTTTAATTTATGTATATGGCATTCATGATTTTATATTCGCCGTCGTTATGATACGGCATACGATCTCTCACCTATTGAAGTAAAGTACACGACGCACGAATACATCACTTGAAAGTTTCTAACATAAAGTATAGGGTGTAAAAAGATATCCTTTCTTCCAATACATAATACCATTTCTCTTGTGTATATGAAGCAAGTTGGCAGTTACATGATAGAGAGGTAATTTTACACACAAGCATTAAACAAGAATCCTGTCCTTGAGTGCAAAAATATGCATGTGGACTTGTTGCTTTCGTCGGTTTTTTTGACAAAGTTTAACTTCAGTTACACGTTTCCAAGTAAGAAAGAGTCTTGTCACAAATATTCATGTCAATAGAACTCTGGTGGACAAATCATTGGTGTCGTTTACTGAAGACATGACAGTTGAGTATCTTAAGAAATTCCTACTAATGCCACACAGTTTATTTCAATGTATAATGTAGAAAAGTAGCACTTAGCAGCAGAACAACAGTCTGAATCAGATCGGTATACAAAGAGTATTGTTCACAAAGAGTGTCCCTTGCAGACATTCTGCAGACACGCAAAAGAGTGCTCTCTAAGTTACTTGAGGTTGGTTCAAGAGCTGCATTAGAGAATTACATCACATGTCAGTAGTAGCCACAGAAGCAAGTCCTCTGTTCCTGTTCCCATGGATATAAAAGGAAGCTTCTTACTCCACTATTGAATGCCGCCTTCAGGCTATCTACCCACTTTTGTAATGCGGTTTAATTTAGTTAATTGAGAAGGGATATTTAAACATAAGATTTTGGGGGAGAAATTTCTTGCTTGGTGGTACTTTGAAATAGACATTTTTTGCAACACGATTCATAGCTCTTATTATACTTTCTGAAAATGTACTGAGATTCTACACTTCAACTTAATCAATAAGTAATTTAGATAATGTCTAAGACATTGAAATCAATAAAATCTGTCAATCATCCTATGTCTGATTCAAATTGATCAAAAAAGTTGCAAAATGAGCACGCATGTATTGAGTTTTACCTGATCGCTTCCTTTTTTGGATATTTTAATTCCTTATGACCGTTTGTCCAAAAGGAAAGGAACTTAAGTGAGTAAGAAAAAAACTTCTTCCTGTATTTTAAAGATCACCAACCCTATTAATTACTTTTAATGGGCATATATCAGCATGAACCTAATTATATCAGACAGCATTGAAATTACTACGTTATTCCAACACTAGGATTCCCATGCAGAGAATATGCAGGATGATTAGTAAAAAGTACGAACACTTGTTTATTGCAGACACAGTCCCTCATAATTCCCATCCAAGATGTCCAGGTGGGATTCACATGCACAGTATTAAGTAATATCCTTTATGTCACGTAACAACCAGTGCAAGTATGATAAAGATATATTACCCAGATGGCCAAAAAAACATAAGATAAAATATTGAAACTTTTTAACATGTTTCTGATTGTAAATAAGTTGCCCATCTTACCCAGTGACACACATACAACTGGGCTACCTTTAAGTTGGGAAGCAAAGCGTTTTAAAAAAATAAATGTAAAAAGCTCGTACTGTGTGTGACAGGACTGTTTTGACCCGGGGTTAAATCATAAATAGATCTTTTGTCCCATTCGTGGAGCCTTCGTCATTCTGCAGCTAAAATCTCTGTCTGAACGTTCTACTGTCGCCGTCTTGTATTTTATTCAGTATCATAGACCCCCTCTTTAATGCCCATTGGTTCCATTTTGTTCGATCTAAATTGCAACTAAAAAGGTGTTGGCAACTGAATAAACAGATGATGATGGCCAATTCAGTGCTGGTCTCTGAAGTGTACAAAGTGAAGTCAATGCCACTGAGGTTCTCCAAACTTTCATGGAAAAATCCATACGGTCAACATTTTTGCCTGTGGTTCAAGTAAGTTTACAGTAGCGTTTCGTGGACTACCGTCACATTTGTGTCCAAGTAAATTCTGAATCAGCTTTCTCTGGTACCAGAGAATTTTAGGTAAATAATCAACACTTCTTCCCTGGGGAAATACTGAAAACCATCAGTCAGGAAAGCACTCTACTATGTTTGGATTTCAGATGCACAACATCATATGTCCATTACATTCACAACACACCGTCAATTTCTCATCTGCCCTTATGATTTATGTATCAAAGGCATAGCTTATTGTACCCTGACATTTTGGTCCTGTATGGTTGTCTGATAAAGAAAGTTCTCGATGCGGCCTTAAATACTTGTTTTGTTTTGTGTACATTATCATTCGCTGGAAATAAATAATTCTTAAACCAAAAATTACCTGCATTTTATTCCTGTTTGTTTCCCAGAGTACTTCAGATTCACTACTGTTATGATTTCATTTGTGGTCTTCAAAACTAGAAGTTGTGTTAGGGATTCTCTTTTTTGTAATATAAAATGTTTGTCGAGAACTTATCTTGAAAACAGAGATTGGCACACGTGAACCTTATAAATCCTTTTTCGGTCTGGAGTTCCACAAACATCTGGAGGAAAATCATTGAAAGAAATTTGCTGCAAGAGAACGTATACTTTATAGACTGTTTACAATTGAAAAGACGGTTTATATTTTTAGACACGAACATGTAACTTCGGAGATCAATCAGCTGTTTATATGTAACTTTATTTCATTGTTGGAGTTCTTGAAAAGAACAATTTCAGCTGTTATCAAAAGCGGTTCTGCATGTTTATGTCAAAATATAAGAAAACCTCAGAACACTTAATAAAAAACCTCAAATGCGATGTTCATTTCATTTGGATTTACTTGTGAATTGCTTCCAATCTGTAATAAAATGTAGGTGTGCTTTCCCTTTTGTCATATTTTAATAATTAAGCAATGTAGGCATTTGTGGAATATTAATGGAAAAGATTTACTTGAATGTTAGTAATTCAAAATATTTTATTATTAACATTTCGCTTCAAATTAAAAGTTTGATTTTTTTCTTTTCAACAGACTACTAAAGAACATTTTTTATTTTGAGGATACTTATTTGCAAATGATGCATCATGTTGTTTGCAATGTCAGATTCCAATAGTCTAATTTTGTGAGGCGATGATATTCGCACAAGAAATCTTATAAGCATGCCAGCATGTTATTTTAGAGAAGTGGAGACGAAACACAGTTGTTGGAATCTTAACACAGTTAAGTGATTTTAAGCTAATATACACGTAGCAGTCTTCTTTCAAAGGTAGAGTGTGATGGACAGGTGCCCAGTTTTTTAATTTATTAAATTTGCCCCCTGATGACCAAAATGAGTATAATATAAAACCTATGAGATTGATAAAGTTGTCCGTTGGAATTGAGGGCCGCCTTTAATTGTCAAAAAGCACAGATACACGATGCAAGAAACATCGTGTAGCGACGAATATGAGCAAAAAAGTCCAAGTAAAACTTTGATTGGAAATTCTGGAGTAGGCTGTCCTAGTTATAAGAAAATTTAGTGCGGTTACTGTCAAATTTTGAAAAAATCAAGTCTTCCGAATGCTGATATCAAAGTTACAAATTTCCCTACCAGCCGCTTAAGAACAAAAAAGTAGTACTATTAATTATTTTATTAATGGGTAATTTAAATGTTTGCCTGGAGAATATCAGCAAACTAACTATATTTTTAGGAGATGCTTTAAACTGGAGGTAAACGTAAAATAGGTTACATCTCCGTAGCAGGTTTAATGATCATGGAGGCAGGTGATTCACGTATCTTATTAATGACAACTTCTTTGATATTACGCGGTGGATGTTCCTTTTTTCTGTGTACAACATCGTTGACCTTCATCGAAGGATACATTCGTCTTTTTGTAGACCTTATACCTTAAAGGTTCTCCTTTGTCAAAGTTTCTATGACTTTGGCATTCTGCTAAATTCTTGTTGAAATCCAGACATGTCCGTACCCAAGCTCATTTATTGAGACGAAAACATTATGATGATAATAAATTTAGAGATATCTTGCTTCGTCATGAATATACTTGTTACATTTGGAAGGCTATTTCATTGTAAACAATATGTAGTTCTTTTCCGTTCAAAATATATATAACAATTTAAAAAGGAACATCAAGACCAGAAATTTATTGTCTTCTTTAGACAGAGTCTGAATTGTGAATTAAATTGTCACTCTGACTTCAATTGCAACAATTCTGAAACATTCTACAAAAATGATGTCATAGTTAAACAAATTTCCTAATTGACCACCAAATTATCATAAAACTGCCTGAACGTGTCCCCAAATTATCCATAGTCCCGAATCAATCTCTAAGCTGACCCTACGGGAGTCAGTAAATGTGGAATCATTTCTTCTTTGTGCAAATAATTTTGAACAGGCGTGGTCACATCTGAATTCGAGTTTGAAATACTGTTTAAACTTCATTTCCTGGTGTGCCCTTCTATATGTGACGTAAGAAATGAAAGTGAGAGATTTTCACCATAGTTCTGATATCATATATTGTGATATTCGTGGCATACAATGACGAAATATCATCCATACTCTTTTAAAGTAATACCACTGTCGGAAGGTAAAATGTTGTATCATACCGTTTTCTTTTCATCGGATAAAGGTAATCGGATTTCCTTTCATTACAGCGTATCCTATACAGGCTTCATTGAAATTGATTAAAAGTATTGCAGCTGTATTTGATCCACTAATCTCTGGTGTAGTAGTCTAACATCTTACCCCTCAGTCACTAAGTCACAGATATTGAAAGAATCTTTAACCTGACCATAATTCACGCAGTAGTGATTTCATCAGATTTGTTAATTCAGTGAATTCATGACTTTAGTTTTTCCGAGTTTCCTTCAAATAATTAAATCGCTGCTTTGGACTTCTGGTAACATCTCCTAGGCTTCAAAGCCAGGATAGATACATACATTCTTTAGAACACATGCAATACCCGCCAACCTCTTAGTAGCCAGCATGGCAGATAATCCATGCCCACTTACTTTTTCCAGCAGAGGTCAGACGTTAACTGACAAGCATCCTTACTAAGTCTCTGGGTCCTGTTTGACATCGTACACTGAAACGCATTGCAGGTTTGAGTTTCTGTTCTTTTATTGATGGCTGAATATTCCCAAGTCTGAAATTTGGTTTTGCATCATATTTCAGGCATAATGATAAATGATATAATAATTTCAATTTGTCCCACAATTTTTATTAAATTGAATTCAGAATGTTCAGGTCATCGTTCATGTAGACACACAAATAACGCATATTTATAAAGCTAATATAGGTATCAACAAGAGATTTTTCAAGAAGAGCATCAGAGAATGCGTCAGATGTTGCTGTTATCCTTACAACGAGCATGATGTTGCATTTCCCACGAGTGAAGATTCACTTTTCTTGAGCCCAACTTTTAGTAATCCCTTTTACTTTAACGTTAATAGTAATTTGCATTTCGTACGTTTTAAAATTGAAATGATATTGTTTGCGCTTAACTATCAACCGTATTAATTGTTCCATGTAACTACGAGTTACATCCAAACGGAACCAATGACTTTTTGTGTGTGACACAAGCTGATGATGACTTCATGTCCGTTAATTAGTTAGAACAAATATTACACATGTCAATTGTTTTATCTGGCATTTGAAATATTTATATGCTTGTTTCAGGGTCAAATGTGTGAATGTTACTTCTAAATGCGAGAATTGTAGATGTTCAAATCAATATGTAAAACAGTGAAGTAAACATAGCGCTTTGTGTACCGGCATGAGCTGCTGACTCCATGAAGAATTAAAAGAGATTAAGAAATGAATAACCATCATCTACTTGTGCGGTACCAGTTTTGTTTCACTATATTCAGATCTATATATTTACTTCACCGTCTGCAACATCTCACACTTAAAGAAATATTTTACACATATAACACCTATAAATATTTCAAATGCCAGACAGAACACATTTCACACATTTCATTCTTTTCAACTGATGTGCATAAAGTCCTCAGCTTGTGTCGAGACAAGTTATTCGTTCCTTTTGAATGCAACCCGTGGTAACAGTAGAATTTTCCCTGAAGTAGATCATTCTGTATTGTATTGGCTGAATAGATCTATAGACCTACTATTGGATCAGTTGTAAATTAATTTTCTGCTGAAGATTTGGCAACGATTTTACAAGGCTTTGGTGAAATCATATTGAGTACATGGTAAATATTTATCAAATATTTTGCAAACTTTTATTTAACCATAAAGTTCCATGGCACCATAAATGAGCAAGATATTTGTCATGAAAACATAGTCAACACTTACTTGTTTTACCAAGTGTGTAAGGTGTATGACATTGTTAGTTTTGGAGACCAGACTACTAATACTGAGAAATCATGACACCTTAGCTTCAGACATTTCTGCCTAAACCTGGTGTCTCAATTAATGTTTGTTAAAGATTTGGCAATGGTTTGGTAATAATGCAGTTATCATCCAATGCACCAGTTTTTTTAAATATGACGAACATAAGGCAAAGGCAACTCGAAAGGAAAACTCGAATTTGTTGACATAACTGCGCAACCAAGCCAACTAATTAGAAATTAATCTAGGCCTTTTACTAACACAAAAGAGTACAGAATAAATGGGAATCAAAACTTAAAATCTCTCAAAATTAGACACTGTTTACATTAAGATCTTATTGCCTAATATTTCTAAAATTTTAGACAAACACCATATTCCCCTTCCGTAGAGCTACAAACTTTGCAATATTTCTGTGACCGTTGATTGAATATATGACCTAAATTAGTCAAAGGGGAAAACGCAATTTTTAATTTGGCTGTATTCATCCAATCGGGGTTTTCACGATACACGTTTCTGTCAGATTATCTGACAGATCTCTGCAGAGGGAAGAGCAAAAAAAAAATGTCAAAAATTGCCCCCAGTGGGGTTGGAACCCAGGACCTCCGGATCATCACTCCAATGCCTTACCAACTGAGATGGGGAGGAATCTGTTGGGCAGGAGATTTCTGAAGTGAGCTTTGTTTGTTTCATGCACCACTTCACATGTTGGACATTGTTCATTTCTAGAATCAATAGAGCATGACTTTATAAAGGCCTTAATCAAGTTTTCCTGTATTTCATAATTTTCTGCCAAATCATTGCAGAATTCTGCCAGCATTGACACACAATGGGTCGCAACCATTGAATTTCAATGCTGGCAGAATTCTGCCAGGATTTGGAAGAAAATTAGGAAATATAGGAAAACTCGAATGATTCACAAAGACAACCAAATAGTGATTTAGGACAGTTGGCAGAGCATTAGAGTAGTGATCTGGAGGTCCTAGGTTCCAACCCCACTGAGGCAATTCTTGACGAAATTTTTTTTGTTCCTCCCTGTATGAAGATCTGTCAGATAATCTGACAGAAGCGTGTATCGTGAAAAACCCAAATGCCCCTGCTTGGGGCATTTCAAACTATAAGATATATGTTTTCTGGTATATACTTTATACGGACATTTTGTTGAAATTTTAAAAAATGTCAACTGTTTTTTTTTAAAAATCCTACAATATGCTTCTTAGTTGACAAAAAAATCTACTCTTGGGTGCCATCATCATTTCTTCAAAAGTATGAACTGAATGCGCCAGTCCGCACAGAGAGAATTATCTCTAACTGATTTTGTATTCAGTCTGATGTCTTAACTGGAGCGTAGCCTATAAATACAAACTGCAGTAATATCAATGGAAAAACGTTTTGGTAAAAATATCGCTGAGTCACTGTCACTGGTGAAAACTACATGAATAGGAATCATCATTTAAAATTAATTAACTTTCACAAATTTTTCTGTTATGATCAGAAGGACTGTAATTTAATATTGTCTAGGAATGGATTTAATCAATCTATGACGTGTAAGTTATAGAAAATGAAATGCTTTTTGGCGTGACAGCTTCAATAAGGCATTGATTGATTGGGTCCTTTGCGGATATATGGTGAAAATCTTCACAGGTAACATCATAGAATACATTATTATTAAGTGTTGTGTGTAGCGAAACCTTTCCTGAGTGAATGAGCAAAGTATAAACTTCCGCTGCAATATTAACATATTTCTTTCTATTAAGTGGTTTTGTAACCGGATAGGAATCCTGTGTATTTAAAATTCATATTGCTTTTGTTTTCGGTTGACATGTTGGACAGAATAATTTTGTTCAAATATAAATGAATCGGCGACACATTTCATGACCACAGGCAAGCTGTTTTCTATGAGATGGCCCTTTGAGAAAAATGTTAGATTTTCGGATGTTATCTGAATTTGAACAAATATAAAGCCTGTTTTTCTATTTTCCTCAGTTGAAAGATACTCAGCTTTTGAAGTAATATTATATCATTTAAGAATTCAATTTCGTCTTTTCAACTTGTTACCTTTTGAATATATTGAAATAAAGAAACAATAAATGAAAACAAATCGAAAGGAAATTAGCTTTGATTACTACTTCCTTACTCAAATGAATGAAACTTTTACAAAGTACTAAATAGTGGAAGTTAATTTGATTTATCTTGTTTCGGTCTGCAATGAGTTTAAAATTTGAAATCTAAATTTAGACAAATCAACAAGATAAAACATAATTAATATGTCTTCTGATCTTTCGTACAATCAAAGGAAACTTTCGAATTTTTTTCCCCCGCAGAGCCGTAGATTTTAATTACACATTGGGAGATTTTCGTTAGCATGGGTAATTGGTTCACATGGACATGATGTATTTCAAGTTGACTAGTTCGAATTCATATTAAAGTTTAAGAACTTAGATGAACTTAAAAACAGTGGGCAGGACTAACAGGCAATTTCAACGTCTCTCTCTTGCATGTAGCTCAGCTTAATGGTCACAACAGTGTGCAAAAAGTTATCAGTTCAAATCTCATTCATTTTTTGTTTCTAAAAAGCAGATGTTATTTAATTAGATGAATTGAAAAAAATCAAATAGGAAACCTTGATCGAAACCAATTAGCGATTTTACTTTTCTCTCCTGTTACTTATGTTTTACAACTGAACATGAAGTAGGTAGTCAATATCTGAAATTTTTTTTGGATCTTCACATTGATTTCGCAGCATTTAGAAAACTTAATTTTCAAATTTAATTTTCCTCAAAATATACTTTTGTCTTTCCCTTGTGGATAATTCTGTCCTTCAGAGTAGTTCATTATTTATCAGATTATGGACTAAAATAGAGAACTTTTCTTTTTGTAGAATTCAATGAACCGCCCAAAGAAAAAAACAGAAAACAATCATTTTCTTGTAAGGTCACCGATAATTTATCCCAAAAGGACTAATAGCCTGTTCTAGTGCTTTGAAAGCTGAAATATATCATTGAACAAATGCTGTTCCTTTATATCTAAGGGTGACTTAACAGCTTCAATGCTTATTTTGCAGCTCCCTAAAGCGAGGAGTTGAGAACTGCTCCAATACTCCAGAGTAAGGACAAAATAAAGGATGCAGAACAAACGAACGCAACCATCATTAAATGTAATCCAAGCTTGGAAACATCTAGACATAATTCAAGCAAAATAATATCAGATCTAAGCATATAGGCATTACAATGTACAACTTAAGAGTGGCACTCTTATTACTTTTGATGTCAAGCGCACTCCTGTTCCAATCGGATGGGGTAACATCGGCAAGCACTTCGAATCCTTCAAATGATTCAGACACAGTTGCAGATGGTTCTGAAATGGAAGAAGGAGAGCATGATCTAGGTTCAGGTGCTGAAAATGATACTGACAGTAATGACTTGACAAAAGTTTACATTTTCGTCACCGCTTATTCCACCGTGATTTTTCTGATTGTTACGGGAAATGTAGGAGTAGCCATTACCATTATGTCTAATTCGGAACTGAGGACGAAGACATCCGAACTGTATCTGTTCTCACTGGTAACGGCCCGGACCATGATCGGATGTTTCGTCGTACCCGCAAGAATAACAGGGATGTTTAGTGAGGAGTACCTAGGAACAGTACTGTGTAAGCTGTGCCACTATTGTGCCGGAGGTTCATCAGTAGCCAGCATCTACAGCATAGTGGCAATTGCGGGTGTCAAACTTTACCAAGTGAAGACTGGACAGCCATATGCCAAACTACCATTGAAGAAGGCTTTAATTATCATGGCACTGGTTTGGCTGTTTTCATTCGCATATGGAATAAGGTATATGGTTGTAAACGATATGGTGGCCATAGTGGAACGTGGGGGAACTGAATTTGTTTCCTGCACAACAGTGGATAAGTATGCTGTTCTTGACAGATACTTTATCATACTTGATGTCATATCTTTGTTCGCCATTCCTTTGTTTGTCATACTGTACTGTTACATTCAAGTTATCAATGCCCTCACACAAAATAAAATTAACATTTCTCTCTCGCAAAAAAAATTGATAGTTAAAATTGATCCAATGTCAAAGAAAGCTATCAAAATGCTAGTTATTCTGGTTGTTCTCTTCACTATTTGCACGGGTGCCCCCATGATACAACAGCTGTACAAACTTTGGGGTGGAGACATTTTTGAGGGGTACTCAGACTTAGAAAATGCCATTTTCATATTCAGTTATTCGAATGCCTGGATAAATGTAATCATTTTTGTTGTTTTTCGCGAAGACCTTAGAACTGCCTTCATGGACTTAGTCAAGAGGAGAAAACCTCGAAAGTCCAATAACAGTGTCGGTATTTCTCCTGATGATAAGGGCGAGGGCAACGGCAGTATGTGGGACATCATGGTTGTGAATGGTACAAAATGGAAATGTGATAAAGACGAATGTAACATTGCTGATGATGACAAACAGAAGGAAAAGAAAGATTCAACAATGAGAAGGGAGTCGGTGCTAATGATATAATTTTAATTATCCTAAGCAACTGACAACTCAATATTTTATTTTGTAACTAATTTCAAAATTTACAGATTGAAAAGCATCTTTTAGATTCATTTGAACTTATTCATTTACAAAGCAGATAAATTTGTGTTATCAATTATAGTAACAGTTTCTTTATGCAATTAGACGTTCACAAGGGAGAGATGTATATTTTAATATTTGGCTAGATGTGTCACCTTTACATTTAGACAAAGGGTAGTTTGGTAGAAACTATTCTTAGACTTAATGTAACCAAGTGATGAATGCTTCACTGAAAATGGAACAAAAACCGCAAAGTTAAGAAAAAGGCTTTCTATTTTATAGATCTAAGTTATGTACATAACATGTATTTTTCTATAATGAAAGTTTTACCAGAATATTTTGGTGTCACTTTAATGTGTAATATAATGCTGGCTGGAAAATGTTTATGCATGTTGACACACAGATATAGCAAACGCAATTTTACATTGTAAATTTTAACACAAACAATTCATTTGTAAATTTAAAACTTTAAATATCGGGAATTCTAGTGAAAACTGAGAAGTAGGTGATAAGAAAAAATTCATGCGATAAATGCAGTACAAACTGGTAATCACTGGAACTTGAAATAAATTACACACTTCATGAAGTCTATTATTGAGAGTAAATAATATTACTTACATTCAGAATATTCAAACTGAAAATATGAATAAGAAAGAAATGACAAGAATCAAACCAAACGAAACAAAGCAAATCAATTCTGGAAACATTAATTACCTGTCAAGGAATTTCCCAGACCTGATTAAACATTGGCTGCATTGTTTTGATGATTAATGAATACCGTTGCTATGATCAGTGTCAGGTCATGTTTATATTGAAAGAATACTGCTACAGACCTTAAGAAGGAAATACTGACAGAGATGAAGGAACTTCATAAAACACTCGAAAAAATACTCCTATGAATGAAAAATAATTGTTTATTGCAAAATTCGTTTTGCTTAATTGGTAATGTGTTAATGCGTTCAATACTTGATTTATGTAGTCATCTGTACTACATTATGACTCAATTATGTTATGACATTAATGAAAATTGAATATGTTGACGAATTCCGGTTTATGACGACATGAATTTCTCATTGATTATTTGTTTGATTTTAAATCTTTCAGTGTTTGTGTCACGTTCCTATTCATAACAAATTTCTTATTAAAGTTCCCTCTACAATAAACTTGTCAGCACAGAGGAAGAAGTCTCGTTATTGATTTTATCATGCAACATTCTCCTCGATAAACAATTAGCGAAAACAAAATTTATAGAATCTAAGGGCAACGCTATGAATATATCATAAGTAAGGATGTTTAATGGCCCAGAATTTTGACGGTCCACTTGGTTTGTTTATTGCTTTAATGCATTATGAAAGGTAACTGATATTTCAATTACGTCCATGTACATTCTGAGAGTGACGTTATTTAGTCAATTGGACTTCAGAGTACCAAATATGTACTTGAAGAAAAATTGCTTGCCATCCCCGTGGTAATCTTCCCGTTGGACAGATCATTTCCTGAGCCATTTTAGCAATAGTCGAGATTTCCTCAACCTGCGGCAGTATGTAATAGGAGGTTAATTTTCAGACCCAGTGTTAATTTAACCTATGTTGTGAATGAAAATAACTAAACTATCTTGGAATTTAGAAAGGAAGGAAATACCTTACAAAACATGTTTTATTTTCACTTGGACATCTTTACCGTCAAACCTCAAGCACATCGAGGCCAATTCTGTGTGATCATCGACTTAAAGATCAATGTTACAACAACTATTGGATTCGAAACGGAATCTATTGAACCTATCTGTAAGATGGTAAACTATACTGCCACAGTGTTCAGAAATAGACCTCGTTCGCCAATATAGTAGGTTATGCTATTCTCAAGGGTGAGACAATTGAGTTTTTCACGATAGGCGTTTCTGTCAGATTATCTGACAGATCTTTGCGCAGGAAAGAGCAAAAAATTGTCAAAAATTGCCCCCAGTGGGGTTTGAAACCAGGACCTCTAGATCCTGAAACCAATGCTCTACCCCTGAGCTAGGGAGGAATCTGTTGGGAAGTAGATTTCTGAAGTGAGCTGTGTTTCATGCACCATTTCACATGTTGGACTTTGTTCATTTCTAGAATCAATAGAGCAAGAAGATTCAGGCTGGCAACTGAATGTTGACTTAGTTCAGGGGTAGAGCATTGGTCTCAGGATCCAGAGGTCCTGGTTTCAAACCCTATTTTTTTGATGAATTATTTTTTGCTCTTTTCTGTACAAAGATCTGTCAGATGATCTGACAGGAATGCCTATCGTGAAAAACTCAAATGAGCGCAGATAAACTTTAAAACAAACAACAAATGTACTGTTATGATTCCTAATTTATTTCTGTATCCCGACCACCATAACTCAAATCTTCATTCATCCTAGTTTGTATTTCAGACACAGTGACATCGTATGGGAAAGTTAGTAATGTTAAGCCGAACCGGAGTGGCCGAATGGTTTACAGTGCTGTGATGTGTGTGGCATGGACAGTCATGGGTTCAAACCCTCACCAATGACACATGATCTGCAATTAGGTGGATCAAAAAGGCTCAGCTGCTATGCTGACCTGTATACAGTCATTAGATGTTGCACCAGAGGTGAATCAGAGCATTACACAGGTGAGAAAGCATGCAAGGGATCTACCCTGGCGTTGAAACCCAAGGCATATGCCATCATAAGTCCAAAACAGGGGTATCAGTGGCCCCACAAAAAGTGAGCAATGTTAAATATCAGTCTTGAGCATCATGATGAAGCTGTTTAGATGTTTGAACAATGGCTCAAAAGATTCAAATGAACTAGTGCAGATTGTATTTGTAACATCCATAGAATTTAAGTATTTTGTGTTTCTATTTTACTTGAATAGTATTATTATGTAAATTGTTTAGACCTCTTTACTTTCTTTCAAGTGATACTGAACTACCCTAAGGTGCAATCTCACACATTAAATGCATGAAACCACTTACCAGGAATCCCTGTAGATAAGCCCACCCATTGAATAAGACCATGGTCTTACTCAAGGAAAAAAAAACAGAAGTAAGACCACGGTCTTGTAGACCCAAAATCTTAAATAGGGATGATGCTGTCACTGGAGAAATTTAACATTGTGTCAATGGAAAGTCA
>JBCAUG010000785.1:0-11607 GCA_038406175.1 Haplosyllis leylae | reverse complement strand
ATGCGAGATACCTTTTGTACATGAGGTGCCTTTTGTACGTGAGACGCAAGGTGCCTTTTGTATGCGAGGTGCCTTTTGTATGTGAGATGCGAGGTGCCTTTTGTATGCGAGATGCGAGGTACCTTTTGTACGTGAGATGCGAGGTATGCAAGGTGCCTTTTGTACGTGAGACGTGAGGTACACGAGGTGCCTTTTGTACGTGAGACATGAGGTGCCTTTTGTACACGAGATGCGAGGTGCCTTTTGTATGCGAGACGTGAGGTACCTTTTGTATGCGAGACGCGAGGTACGAGTCACCTAGTGAAATTGTTCACTCCTTGATATTTTAACATGTTAAGGATAAATTATATTAAAAGCAATTCGATATTTCTGACTTTAAATTTTAATACTTAATAATCCACAGTGGCGCATCCCAGAAAAACTTCAGCTTTCATAGGGTGTTTCTGGTATCGTGATTTCTGATCTACAGGGAGTAGAAGAGGAACAAAACTACATCCTTACTGAGGCTCCCATGAAGGACACGATTGCCGACATATGGAGATTGATGAATGACTGTAATTCATATACCATTGTGATGCTCAACCAGATCCAGGTTTGGTTTGCGTATTTCCATGTTTGCTACTCAAAGCGTAAGCTTTACCAGGTTTTACAAATCACAGTACAACTGGGAGCTCCTGTTCTCACAAACAGGTGGCACGGTGGTCCAGAACGAAGAATGCAACTGGTGCTACCGTTTTATAAAATTGAAAACTACAGAGCCTTTGTTTGCTTCTTTTCTGGAGAGAACTTCGTTTGAAATTCAAAATGACCAAAGTTTATACATTTCTTGTCTTGCAGGAGAACGATGAGGCAATCTACTGGCATACAGAAGTCGGTGGAACATTGCAAATCGGCCCCATCACAGTCGAGAATCTGGGCTATAACCTTCACGAGTACAATCCCAATATCAGCATCCGAAATCTAAGACTAACCATGGAGGGACACCAAAACGTAGGTCTCATACTAAAATAGTAATATTTGCACTCACAACTGCTAATGAAAGTAAAATTTTACAAAAAACTTTTCCATTCACGAAAACCTTGGCAAAAATTAAGGCTACCTTTGTGATAAAAAAGATCACTAAGAATTATATTCAGTATCAGTCAGATGTCTACCATTTGAAACTGTGGTTTCTGGCGTTTCAATAAATTAAAAAAAAAATTGTTGGTGAACAAGACACATAAGGCTGCCTTATTTGACAAATGTTTTGATTTTTCCAGAAAATTGACCAGAAACAGATAAAGCAGTTTAGCCTAGAGAAATGGAATCACCAAAGTGATATGAGGGATTTCATGACGTTGCTAAGATACGTTCAGCAGAGACAGTCAGATTTGCCATCACAATCTAGATCGGTCGTAATTCACGGCAAGTAAGTGCAACCAATTGAGTTTTTCACAAATTAGCCGAAATTGGCAATAATAACAACATTGGCATCAGACAAAAAATCCAGCAACAAAATGTTACCCCAGTGAGCATTGAGCCTCTGACCTCAGCATACTCTGCTCTCTGAGCCATTGAGGCATGTGATTTATAAGACGGTCATGTTCTATTGGTTTTAACCAAATTATCTAAGTTCAAGATTGAAGTGGTGCATAGACAAAAGACAATTTAAGGATATACCAAATAGCACATGCCTCAATAGCTAAGAAATGGGAGCATTAGACCTGAATGGCTGATTCCCCAAGTTCAGTTATTACTGAGTAACATTTTGTTTTTTTTGTTTTCACGTAGAAAAGCCTGGGATGCCAATATGGCCATTATTTCTGATTTTTTGTGTTTGTGAAAGAATTCGAATATAGTTTCATATTGATGAGTTTCATACCACGTGACTAGCTGATACATACATTCATCCAAATTAGAGACAGCAATAAGACATTATGACTTTTATTCTTTCGAAATATAAAATGCTACCAGTGACGAATACAGAAAATGATATTTCACCAAAATTGCGAACTTCCCCTGTAAATAAATACGAGACTGATTGGTTAAATAAATTAGCTAGATACTGATTTTAACACCTTCGTCTACTCCTGCTCATACTTCACACGGCTTTCCAAAAAAACAGCTGTTTCTACACGAACAGGTCTAATAAATCATTGTCTTCAATTCTATGTCTGTCATTCTGGATCTGAATTTTTAAGGAACGGTGCAGAGAGAAGTGGACTGTTCTGTGGTATCCTGTATATTACTCAGGAGGTAAAACTTAAGCAGGAAGTAGACATCTTCTCAGCAGTAAAACACATCAGACTGTACAGACTTCAGTGTATATCCAGTCCGGTAAGAATAACGACAGTTACACACCTGACAATAAAGTCCTCCTGCGTAAACGCAAGAGACATACCGCCCGCCGCGTAGCAAGTGCTTGCCCTGCTCTCTTATGCTGGGGGGTTACCCTATCTCTCGCCAGGGGTACCCATCCCTGGCTGGGGTGGGAGTACGCCATCCCTAGCTGGGGGGGGGGGGCTACCCCATCCCTGGTGGGCGAGGTACAGTGGGGCATTCCCCTGGCCAGGAATGGGATACCCCCAGAAAGGACATGGGACCAGTTGAACTATTATGGGATAGAGGTGGGGTACATCCCCCCTGTGGACAGACAGACTCATGCCTGTGAAAACATTACCTTCCCGTCGTCAAGTTGGCGGGCAGCGTTGCGGTTACAATCTGGGTATTGGGTACATAACTAACTAAACCTAATTTGTAAAACAGTTAAAAAGGAAAACATGAAAATTACTGCAGACCAATGTCAATATGAGGCGAAATTAGATTATTAATTTGAAGTAGATGTTGATCACATATACACACGCACGCAGGCACGCACGCACACACAATGCTAACTTTGTGTAATTTACTTAATTGTTTAAACTTTCAGAAGCAGTACATTTTTCTTCATGAGTTTGTAAAGGAATACATCAAGACCAGCAAAACTCCGACCAAAAACAAAAGACCAGAGAACAAAGACCAAAAACGAAAGAGCAGTTCGGAGGACCAAGACCAGCGAAATTCAACAGCGGGTGATTTTCAAATCATTGTTGTGTGATGGGAGAAAAAAAAACACTGTTAAACCGATGGATGCTGCTGAAACTTTATGGTTATCAAATGAATTGAATCTCTTCAATAAAAATATAATTTGACAGTATTGTTGATGCTTTTCTGAATATTCTAAATTCTACGAATTTCTTCTTCGAGATGGTAGGAAGAACCAAATTATGCAGCCAACGTTTTTCTTGTTTTCATTTTCTTGACGGTTAAAATATTATAACACTTTAATGTGTTTGAATGGAACTTGCGTTTAAGTTCTATATTTATCGTGCATCGTGTATCAGTCCCAAATTCAATGACTTTCTTTCACTGTTCACTCTCATTTCGGTGAATTTCTCGAACACCCTACTTATTGCAACAAGATGTTCCATATTCCTACATAATCAGTCACTGTAAAATATTTATAATCAATCTATTGAGAAATAAAATGCCTTGAGGTATTACCATTAACATTAAATTATGATTGTTAATTGGTTTTACGCACTGTGCCTGATATTAACAACACAATACGTATGGACCGTGGGTAAGTTGGTTCTGTGACAAGTTCTTTATTGTCTATTTGTTAGATAGCTACGGATATTGTATCTAATAATTGAAAGCACAGTCGTGAACGTTTTACGTTTACTTGGAAAAAGATAGCAACATGATACTTTGGTTACAAAGGCTTTGTGTCTTTTTGAAATTCTCTCAGCAAATATATGGTAACTATGATGATGTACAAATAGGAAGTAAATACATTGCTATAGCTGATGTCAGTATGTCTGAAAAACTACACATTTCCAACCTGGTTATTTCAGAGTCAACAACAACTACGACGACCATGATCACCACACCAAAAGAAACACAAGCATCAAGTGGAATAAACGAGGCATTAATCGCTGGTGTTGTTGTCGCTGTCATTATTATCGTCGTTATGGCTGTTATCATTGTCGTGTTGTCTTGGAAAAGGTACCATACTCTATTCAGTCCGCTTATTCAAGTAGAATAAGTTTTATTTTTATTCTTGGTGAGATTCACCATGTATAGTTTGATATTTCTTTAAGATTAAAAAAATCACGTAATGGGCACAGAAGAACTTTACATGATAACCCAACTGGCGAAGCTGAGTCTAACAACATAAGAAACAGTAATATCTACACCGAAATCAAGGAATATGAAGAACTAAATGTTCAAGCATGCGGGCCACATTCTGTTCAATCTGAAAACAAATCAATGTCCGAAACAGTCTACATGACTCTTCGTCCATCATTAATGGAGACCATCCGGGATCACCTGAAGGATCAAGCTACAAGCAATCAACAGGTCAATACTCTTCCGGACTTTATCTATGATGATGTGTATGAGGACGGACAAAACCCTGTTCCTTTAAACGAGATAGGTGTTTTAGTCAACCAGATACAGAAAGAGATTGAGAAATTCAGACCAAAATATCAGGTATGGTAATGACAATATCTAAGATGCTTGTAGAAATTCTTTCCGTGTAAAACTTCGTACGTTGTTGAAAAAAATAACACGTAAGACTGATGATCTCAATTTTATATATATTTTAGTATGAGGTTGAGGTATTGTACACAGCTTTGGTGGACAACATGCAGGCAGAAGGGACTGCTATTCCATGCTTCAAGTTCGAAAATGCCTATCAGTCTCGTTTCAAAGTCGATCCAAAGATCTTTAAATTTCCTATGCAGGAGCAATATGAGGTGCATATTTGAGGGTAAAAATAAAGATAGGGCATTGTTGTACTAACAATAAGAACAATAGTAAATTGAGTATTAATTCTTACCTTTGAGTTTAGGTTTTAGATCTACTGAAACCCAATGAAACTGGAGTTGAGACTTCTGGGAACCTGCCAGAAAACATCAACAAAAATCGCCATGCAGAAATTGTTCCAAGTGAGAATTTTTTGGGTCACAAAAAAGAACTGATGTTTTGTAGCCACAAAAACTGGACAGTATATAACTTTATAATTTATTGGAGAGTATGGAATCTTTCACCTGTAATGTCAAGAAAACTTCACAGTTTTTGTCTGTTTAAAGTTTATTGATGGCGAACATCATGTTAGTTATTTTTTCAGATTTGAATAGTTTTCATCTGAATATTCTATTCTGTACTCACCATCTAACACATGGTCAAATATTTCATTCATAATTTAGAGCTGCAGCCGATTTATTCATTATGCATTGTCTTGTTTCAGATGATAGATATAGACCGACTTTGACCACCGTCATGGAAGGAAGAACGGATTACATTAACGCCGTCCTTGTTCCGGTACTTTCAGCCTATCGTTACAGAAACAGGAGGGAAATTAGTCAAAAAATTTAAATTTGTAATTGTAATATTCAGCCTGAATACAAAAAAGACCATGTTTAATTAAAGTTTTTTAATGAAATCAGCCAATTAAAAAAACTATTTCCATAACAGGGTTTTCAAGCTCAGAACAGCTACATCTTAACTCAATTTCCCTTAAAAGAAACAGGTGTTGATCTATGGAGATTGATGAATGATTGCAATTCATCTACCCTCGTCATGCTAAACCAGATGGATGATGAAAACACAGTAGGTGTCACTCCCAAAACATAATGGACCATCAGAAAGAAAAAATACTTTTTTTTAAAATGAAATGAATTTTAACACATTATTCTAGTTTGCAAAGTTAAAATCTTATTTAGATCTACCTTACACGTTACATTTGCTCAGAGTCTTTTCAGCTCAATACGAGTGTTGTTTTACTTTGATCAGGATGACGCTTATTGGCCTGTGAAAGTTGCATCATCCATCCAGTTTGGACCTATTTCCATCCGTAATGCTGGATATAATGTGGATGACAGCAACATGAATATCCACTTCAGAGAATTACGAATGAGCCTGGAAAGCAGTGACTACGTACGTGAGAATTAGTTTGAAATCCAATTTTGTAATCAAAATATGCCATTATGCTTACGAATAGAAAGAGCTGCTGGTCCTAATATTAAATTAGAAACATTTTGGTACTGAATTTGTAAATTTAACAAAGGATGTGTCTCTTTTTCTGACAAAATCGAACTAAAATCCTTTACGTGGAAACGATTGACTTCGCATTGTGCTAGCCTAAACAAATAAACTAAAATCCATTTTACCTTTAGGAATCGCAACAGAAAAGGATAAAGCAGTTTTGCCTCAGTGAATGGAATGAGTCAACTTTGGTAGCAGACTTTATCAGTTTAGTTGAAGCTGTTAGAAAATTGGAATTACAATTACCTTTGCATGAAGGACCCATTATTATCCACTGCCTGTGAGTCAGCAACATTCTACTTCATACATAAATTGATTGTTAATGGTGTATTGTCCGTAACATAAGCTTAGCCTGTAAATTTTTAGCTTCTGAGTACTATGTTTTTGTTCTTATTTTTTTTCTCTTTATCATTTTTCAATGTTTCCCTACTGGACCTCATCAAACTCGTTGAAATCTAATGACGAAAGGATTAGAACTCCTGTATGTGTACTTCATAAACACAAGGTAGCAAATGACCGGGCTGTCTCAAGTTAAATGAGCAAATCAGCCATCTACAAATAGAGCCGGTGTAACGTGCTGAAACAGCCCCCATTATATCCTGACACTGGTCCATTTTTACTGTTACAAACCTACCCTACTCTTGAGCCTTAAGGGGTGAGGGCCTTATCACTTCCCCACTCTCCTTAACACTTGAGCCCTCAACACATGTCGACCATCTCCCCTTCTACCTTTTCCCCTTAAATCCCCTTTAATAGAACAGAAACATAAAATTTGAATTAATGTAAAGTTTCAAATCTTACAAAACTATTGAAAATTAAAATAAGATAAAATAGTTGACACATTATATGATATTAAAAAATCTTTTTTTTTTTGTTGAAAAATTAAAATTGATCAATACTTTAATGTTAGTTATATTTCAAAACAAAATATAACCTTTTCAAAAATTAAAAATGGAACAAATAAATATTAATATATTTAAATTTATATTTAAAGGTTTTAGTTTTATAACATTTGAAACTGTAAATTAGTTCAAATTGTATGTTAAGGGGAAAAGATAGAAGGGGGAATGGTGGTCAGGTGTTGAGGGCTCAAGTGTTAAGGACAGTGGGGAACTGATAAGGACATCTGCCCCTAATGTTTAAGGGGTGGAGGTAGTGCTATAACGACCCCCCTCCCTTTTTAGTGAGGGTACCTTTTTCACGGTACACCGGATAAAGGTGTCTCATTCTGACAACTGCACCAAAGGGTGGTGTATCCAGGATTTCCCAGACGGCAGAGTGTGAACCCGAGGTTGGAGGCACACACTTATGGCCAAGTTTATCACTAAAACTGTATAAAATGAAATAAATTGGATTAGTGGATTGAGTGAGGCATTTAGAGAGCGGGATGCGTATTTTGAACGAATGAAAACAGTTTCTTGATCTTTACTGGGTCAGGTAAAGAGTATGATCAATTAGAAAGAAGTGCAATGCCTTTCTTTTTTGAAACGTTGAATTTTATGTCCTTCTTCTTCTTAAGAAATGGTGCCGAAAGAAGTGGATTGTTTTGTGCTGCACTTTATGTTGTTGAGCAGATTAACCGAAATCAGAAAGTGGACATCTTCTCTGCAGTAAAACACATTCGGCTTTTCAGACCCCAATGTATAACCGGCATGGTAAGATTTACCTTTGTCTCTGTCTGATTTAAAAAGTCCAAAACCCAAGAAGGATAATTTTATGTTCATGTGAAAAGTGTTGCTATGTCCTAATCATTATTCTATGTGTAAGTTTACTTCATATTCCAGGACCAATACAATTTCCTGCATGAGTTCGTGATGGAATACATCAGACGTCACCAGCCTTTCGCAAGCGTACTTTAAATAACAAACAAGCTAGGGTTATGAAATAATTTCATGCCTTGAACTATTTTGATTTCATTAATTTGACAATAAATGATGACTATTGAACAGTGCATGAATAACCTTTGAATCAAAATCTCCAAAAAGAAATTGTTGCCAATGGGACTCAATTGTAACAGCTGACTGAACAAAAGATTGGGATTTTTTAATGAATCCAGACTACGTGTGACTGTACAGAAGGGGAAATGAAAGGAATCATAAATGACCGTTATGAACATTGAAAGAGAAGGCCATCTACCATTATCTGTAAGTACAATCAATGCAATTGCAATGGAGCTCGTTCAGGCATGACAGCCCAATGCTGCCATCAGTCGCACATATGCACTGAAAATTTGATTCCAAAAATAACATTGCGTCTATGGGCCGATTTCCTCAACTGCTGCTCATAACATGTACAAGGTAAAAATATAGAGGATTCTAGGTGACTGTTTTTTTTTGTTTAACACATTTGAACAGTGCAAAAATAAAGATAAAGTTTTCGTGTGTGCCATGTGTGTTCTAAGAATCCTTAATTGAGTTTTCTCTCGTGGATGACTACACAATGTATTTACTATCGATTAAATTAAAAATAAATAAATAAGACTGACTCTGGGTGACTAATATATCAGTAGTAGTATTACTTTTAAAAAATCACACTGAATTCTGACTGGTCCGTGATTAGTTTTATAATAGTAGTCTGTGAGATTTTTTTAAAGTTAGTCAGAATTTTCTTTCCAAACCACTACTAAAATAAAAAAAACTTAAACTAAATATACTAAAATAAAAATATATAATATTCAACGATTCAAGGACTATCTGATAGAGGTTGAATTAGTTCAGATGGAGGGCAATGACATTATCTCCATATATTACGTTTCACAAAAATACAAAAATGTTTCAATAAAGAAGTGTGACCCAGATAGTCAATGAATATATCTGTAACTTACGTGTTTTACGTTGTGTCTATCCATGTGAAACATTTCAAATATGGAACACAATTTCAAAAGAGAAGTTTCTTCAAAAACGACTTCTGCAAATGTTGCTTATCTTTTTAGCTAATATTTTTATGCTCAAATATTTGGAAGATGGAGCTCAGTTTTGTGTTGGTGAGAACTGTGGTGTGCGCTCTCCTGGAAGTTGAAATGGTCCTTTCTCTGGGTAAGTCAACCGCTGTTGTATGTTTTAAACTTTTGATATTTTCTTCCGAAAATAATACTGTAGTTTCAAATACACAATCAGCCCCTTCAGCTTCGACTGTTCTCTAATGTGCCCTCCAGTATATCCCACCTGGACACTCTCCAGCGCATATTTCTGTCGCCTTACATCACCTGAAAATTAACCTCAAGGTGTAGAACCCTTTTGTCTACAACGTGATATTTAGGGGTCAGGAGCGATGCTGAATACACGAACCTTCAGTGATTCCAGAGCACAAAAAGTGCATTGAGTTCTAAGGAGCATCTGAGAGATGGTTTTACATCCATCTGCATCAGAACAATGGCTGAATGAATGAATAACAACCCAAAAGTTATGGCCAAATATATGAATAAAAGCAAAAACTATGAGATTATATTTTGAGGTTGTTTTTTTTTTTGCTGAACCATTTTTGAGATTTACTAGTCAAAAGACAGGAGTAAATCCTCCAAATGTGCTTTTGTGATTGAAATTTTATTTATTTCAAATATCTCTTATGCTTCAATGAAGGTGAATTTTTTTTTGGCAAAATCTACAAATATATTAGAATTTATTGGCATTCTGCAATTTAGCCAAATATCTCTCATATTTGAGATTAACATTGAAAAAGAAATCAAAAAGATGATTGCAAGAAACTTTTATGTACTTGCTTCAGTGGGTAGTAAACATTTGTTCCTGAGTCCAAAAATGCTCAAATCCAATTTTCCCTATCTCTAGGTGAGGGAGAGGGCATGGTGGTGGTAACTTTTGGTGCTGATATCTGGTGACAGTTTGAGGTGAACTAAAAAAATTTGACAAGATTTTTCTAACCCAAACAAATACGCATTGCGTCACAGATAGTCTCCGCGTGGAGACTAAATTATACAGACAGAGAAGAATTATATTTGTCCATTCGGATTGTTTACAACGCATACTCTCTCTTAATAATTTTATACACAATGTACGGGTTTCATTCAAATGGAATGAAAGACTTATCTCGGCAGTAAATTACAATTCATGTCTTTTTTTCAGTGGATAACTACACAATCAACAATTTCCAAGGAAATTTACCTATTTTCTCTAAATTACGCATTTCACAAGTAAAATATCCTTTAGAATTGTTGATTGTGTTGTTGTCCACTGAAACAGCAATATAGAAATTGAACATTTTCTTTAAAATGTCCTCGTTTTTACTTTTTACGCCGAGACAACACGTTTGTCGTTGCATTCGAAAGCAACCCTTGCAATGAATACAATTGCAATGGATTTCACCCATGCACGACACACACAAAATAAATAACATTGCGCCTAGGGGTGAATTTACTCTGCTGTTACGCTGTTGGATTTTGAATTTGTGTAAACCATTTATGAAAGGTTAATTTATGAGTATTTGTTTTGTGACAGAAACGGAATTAGGCAGGAGCACAACACTGACGACAGGAGTGACGGTTATACTGCTCATGGTCTTTGTCGTAATAGTTGCAGCCTGTGCGCTTTGTAAAATTAGGTGGTGCAGGTGGTGTAAAATTATATTTTTGGTGGGGGGGGGGTGATACTGAACAAAGTAAAAAGAAATATGTTTTAGTTTTAATTATAAAAGTTGATGACCGAGACTAAACAGAACCTCACAGTCATCAATATTTGATATTATCTTTTTTACATTTACAGAAGTAAAAACAGTGAACGGAGTGCTGTCCCAAACAACTCACACGCATTAGAAGGCGGGCAAGCAGAGTTAGAAGCCAGTAAAATATATTTAAAATTAAACATACTATTTCTCAAACAATGCAATAGAAACCTGGTTTCAAATAAAGATATCAGCAGGTATACCATGAAAATTTCAACTTGTATACACGAAAGTGGGAAGATTTCTTTTGATAGGTGTCACCAATATTACATAGGGAATTGGTATTTTGTCATGAAACAAGCAAATAGAATTTTGAAAATGCCAACGACTTCATTCAATGTTAATATTTGAAAAAATTTCAGCTCAAATTACACCTGGTACTGACGTCTATAGCGTTGGACCCAAGTATGAAAGTTTGAGGAGAGAAGAAGAAGACAGCGACTGCGAGAATGACTATGATTACCTATCAATGATGCCTGAGGTGATAGAGGCCCTAAGAGAGATGCTTAAGGTACCTCAGGGTCAGCGGCCACGGAAACACCTACTGACGGAAGACGATGCTGAGGAGTTGAGCTATGATTATGCATATGTTCGTTTACAGTTTAATCCCAGACCTATTCCACTGCGCAAAGTAGAAATGTACATCGCACTCTTCAAGAAGAGACCAACGAATACAAGGATGATTTCCCTGTAAGAATGAAAACACTTCTGGGCTTCTGGGTTAAGATTCAACATGTAGTTTAATTTTTACCGCCCGCATCCGAAGGATGGGGAAGGCAATAGTTTCACAGGTGTTTGTCAGTCCACATGGGGGGGGTACTCAGGTCCGGTCCTGGGGGGGTACCAAGGTCTGGTCCCGGGGGG
>JBCAUG010000774.1:0-11608 GCA_038406175.1 Haplosyllis leylae | reverse complement strand
TGCATGAAAATGAAGAAAATTTGGGCCAGAGGGGGGGGCGCGCGTCCCTCGACTCCCAATGTAGATCCGCCACTGGAAGGAGTGACAAAGGATCAAAGCATTTTGTACAGTCCAAAATAATTGGATATCCTTTCAAATTTCCACCAGTTTAAAATTTTCTGTTGTCGTGCAATAAAATTGTTTCGCACTTTCTTTCTTTTACTAAATCAGGTTACAACAATGTGGTTTCCATCTGTATTTTGTGGCCCTTCTAGTAGTCAGCAAGCAGCTAAAACAGCCCACGGGCCCACGAAGCATTAACAGCTCTCTTCGAATTGTTCCGTAATGTTTTCTCTGAATTCAATGACAAATATAATATAATTAAAAAATAATTGCTGTATTCGAACCTGTTAGCTCTTGTATGAGAAACCAACACTCTACCTAGGCACCAGGAAGGTTGAGGTAATAAAGAGAATCTTTCGATTGAACTGAGCGAAAACGAAAAAGAACAAAGACCCATCAGAATTATCAAAGTGTAAGCGGCAAACATTAAAGAAAGTTTTCGTTTCCCCTATGGCTATCGTTCAGTGTAAATGGCCCCTTAACCACCTTTCAGGCTTCAGTGATTTTTCAGATTCTTTGAATTTGCTGAATTTCTGTTCCATTTAAGGAAAACTCCATAAGCTTCTCAGGGTTGTCAGCCATGAGTTTGTAATTATGTCAGCTGTTGTTAAACGCATTCTTTGAAAATTGTGGGAACATCTTTTCCGTCGAAGGCAAGGAAATAATGATACCATATTCCCTTTCAACCATATAAATTAATTCTAATTCAACATAAAGATCAGTTGATCATACTTTAGATTTGAGTATTCTTTAATTAATAAAGATTTGATCATTGTGAAACCACTACTGAAAAGATGAGAAAATCGTTCAAAGTACACATGCGGAGAAAAAAGGTGCTACTGTCTGTGCTTTTCAAATGAATAAAATAATATTAATTCCTTCGCCTCAGCAAAAACCTTCCGGATGAATATCCAATTCTGACTCATATCTGTGGGAAGTTTCTGTTAGTCACTCTATGGACACTAAATCCTGATTGAAGTGAAAAAAAATGTTCATAGAAAAACATTACAAAACTATTTACAAACGTGTCAGAATTTGATACTTTCGACAGGGTGAACAAGCTGCTCCAACCATTGGCGGATGCAAGAGAGCACCAGGGATGCCCATCCCTCTCAATCCAGTGTCTTTCGTTCTCATGCAGTTTTCTGTTAGCAATTTGCCAAATAGTAGGTTTGCACTTCTGTCCTCGGGTCTTTTAAATCTTGAACCCGTAAAAGTCAAAAATTTTTGTGCTCGCGCTGTTTGCGCGAATGATACTTCAAGATAAAGAAAGAGACTCGTTTTCTTTTGCCTATGCAAACACAAATGTGACACCAACGAAATTAATAAATAACCGAAACTGTTTTTTTTTCTTAATAAATAATTGATAAAAAGTTGTTTTGTCACTTGCTTTTGAGCGCCTAAACACTCTGAACTTTATGAAAAGTGAGCAAAATTCTTTTACTCGATCACAATACAAATTCATGCTACCATCAACACGTTCAAACACGTTTTTTTTCCTTACAGTGATATACTTCTTAGGGAAAAATTACTGAATAATAAATATGTTTGCACTCGATTTTGTATGGTGTTTGTACGAATTAGCCAGATTAAGATAATTGATTATTACTTTCCTTGATGAGAAACTTTTGACTACGATCGCTAAGGTGTGTTTGAAAATGATGAGTCGACATCTCGAGTTTAGAGTGACATGTGGAGTCTAGTGTTTAGAGTTTACATTATTTCTTCGTTGTCTACGATTTGAGATATTCATATCATTTTCTGGTTAAACTTTGATTTTTGAATCTTTTTGAATATTTATCTTTGCTTCAAATGATAATGAAAATATGTAAAAATGATTAAATTTTATACTTTGCATATCTGAAATTGTCCATGTTGCATTCATGATTTTATTTAGTCCAAAAATTGGGACAGATGTGACACCAGCTGCATTTTCAAATTTCAGTTTTTAGACCATATAAAATTCAACAATGTAGCACTAAATATTTGTTAATAAAAGTTCAATTTAAGTATAAATTCTACACATTTTAATCTTTATTTCAAGTGAAAACATGTGTAAATAAAGAAGATACAACAGAATTTTGAAATTGATAGGGAAATCCTATTTCGATTCATGGAAGTTTACATGAAAATGATACTTATTTGAGTAAAACAAATTACATGTATGTTTTATATAATATTATAATGTACTATTCCATAATGGAGAACTCCAAAGACTAGACTCTACATGTCACTCTAAACTCGAGATGTCGACTCAGCATTTTGCGGGCCACATCACTAAGTCACCTTATCGAGTCACATCGACCTACATTTTTGACAAACACGAGAAATGAAAAAAAGACCTAATTGTGAAACGGTAAGGCTTCGTTCACTTTTCTCTTATGATGTTGCGTTTATTTGGTTACAAGAAGGAAAGGGTGAAACCAGTAAGGATTTGATTGTTAAAGGGAACCTGCAGTTCAGATCATCAATAACAACAAAAAACAGTGAATGTTCGATATTTCTGTCTCTCTTTGCACGTAGCAAAAAAAAAACAATTCGTGAACAAACTTACCAGGCCATGGAACACGTAGCAACAGGTGTTGAGGGGAATATCTGGAGTAAAGGGACAAGAGTAACATGAGTTGTTCCTAAATTATTATGTGGCCTCACTATCAAATTATGATAGTGATCAATATACTTTGTGGTGAAAGACTTCGCACTTCATTTGACGGAAGGGACTTTCGACAACAGTGAAAATTCACCTAGAAACATGGCTTCACAGGAAGATTCTGAGCGGCTTTCTGGTCGACAGATAGTGCTTCTGGCTGACGTTGTACAGGCAAAGTATATGCACAAAATAGCTACTGAATACATGGATATCAACACTGAAACAATCTCGGATTTGGAACGTCAAACAAGAGGCAATGCACTGGAGTTTAACCGCCGTGTAATCCATTGCTGGCTTAATAGAAACCCAGACAACCCAAAACAGGTATGTGAACTGAACCTTGTGCTGACTGAACCAGGCTGCGAGTCTTTTCAAAATATTAAATTAAGAGCATTGTTGTTGATTCGTTTAAAAAATTATGTTTTAGTGAGAGCACGATAAATAGAGTTTTAGTAGTAATTGATACTGAATTCAAGATTGCCTTTTAAAGCTAAAGCAACAATTAGAGTGCCTCTAAAAAGACAATAGAATTGTCGTCACAACACTTGAGTGACACACCACTTCAACCCAGTTGCAACAGTTCACTACTTTTCAACGGTTTCTTGAAAGCAGAACTGGCATTCGGTAAATGTAGGCCCCAAAGCTGCGCATGCAGAACACATAGGCGAATCACTGAGCAGTGTTGCTTGTCCCAGAATAAAGTGAAGAATTAAAATTACAGTTTTGTTAGGCTTGATGATCCTATTCTTAACTTGCAGAAAATGGAAACCATTCTGTGCAATTACAGTGAAAAATATGGTTATGAAGGTTCCACTAGTCTGGATGAAATAAGTCTACCAGGTGTATCTCACGATGAGATTTTGGAATACAGTTCGTCTTTCAATGAACTACCGGGACAACTTACCGGAAAACAGATAGTTCGCTTAGCGGCAGTGATTGCGGCAGAAAACATGCCTGCAATAGCGGAAGGTTACCTGGGTGTTTACGATTATCAGGTATCAAATCTGCAGATGAATTATTTAGGTCATGCTGAAATGTTTAATCGGGAGATTCTAATCACCACAAGGAATAGAACAACTGGAAATCAAGTACAGGTCAGTATTTGCAAACTTTAAATTGCTTGGTCAATATTCGGATTTGTACACATTTCCAAAGTTTTAAATGTCTAGCAAATGCGTAATTCATTTTTATTGAAGACGCTGGCGTCCTTGCTTTACCAAGCAGCATGTGAATGTCACCTTGTGGACCCAGATAAAGTACGGAACGCGCTGAGTCCTTCACAAACAACAATTGCAGTGCCACTGTGGGTAACGGAACTGCCCAACAGTCAGCTAACACAGCAAGAAATTACCGAATTGGCTTCTGCAATATCAGCAAGCGACATGGCAACAATAGCGGAAGGGTACTTAGATATCAGCGACGAAACTATTAAGTATCTACAGCATGAGCACAGTGGAAACCCAAACAGGTTTAAGAGGCAAATATTTACAAGATGGTGCCACAAGAACCCGGGAATTTATCAAAAAAAGGTTTTTTGCATCAACTTAACATGAATTTTCTGTACTGTTTACAAAATTTATTCTCTTATCGTCCATGGTATAATAAGTCATTAAATGCCAATAAGTATTTTAATTACAGAATTTGGTGAGTCTTCTGTATGAAGCAGCTATGGAAGGTGCTTACGTCGACATTCAGAAAGTAAAGGAAGTATTCCAGGCTGAATCAGAAATGGGTATCAATGGGCGACAAATAGTCTTACTGGCACTCCACATACCTTCGACCAACATGAAGTTGATAGCAAAGAAATATTTCAATATTAACCATGAAGCAATACAAAATATAATGTACCAAGCTACAGACGTTAACTCTAGCAATAGGAGTTTAATCAGGTATTGGGCTCGCAAGAACCCAGGTCCTGATCAAATCAAGGTAGCGTATTCTTCTAACACTGGCCGCCCAATATCGATCAGTTAGCAAGGCAGTTTTGACCTAAATTGAATGTATTTCTTCGTAGAAGCTGGAAACTCTGTTCCGTGAAGCGTCAAATGATGGAATCCTTCAGTATGATGACAAATTAGTTGATATTTTGAATGGTTCACAGCCAAAAGAAACCGTTCCAGACGAAATGTTCACTTCAGAAAACTATGCAGTGCTAACTGGCGGGACGATATATCGTTTAGCAGCAAGTATTTCTGCTGTTAATATGGAAACAATAGCAGAAGAATACATGAAAATAAACTATGAAACCATCATAGATTTGAAGGACGAAAATAGACAGGATGCTGTGGCTTTTAATAGAACAATTATTGAGGAGTGGGCCCGACAAAATCCTGGATATCATAAAACCAAGGTTTACATTAAAACAATATTTCTGATTTTACATTTCAATTCATCTGTCACTTTATAAATATTAATCAAGGCAGTTAAAATTGTTTTGTAGAAATTAGTACTACTGCTAGGAAAGGCAAGTGAGGAAGGTGGATATTTAGATTTTCAAAAAGTGAAAGAAATATTGATTACTCCTCACCTTACAAACAAACAGATATCCTATCTAGCGCAGGCCATATCAGTAGAAAACTGGGAAAGTGTTGCTTTGAAATATTTAAATATAGATTTTGAGACAGTACAAAATCTGAAATGGGAAAACAAAAACAATCAAGGAAATTTTAAACGGAATTTGATACGGCGATGGCAAAACAGTTACAACGGACCTGATTCTTCTAGGGTTTGTATAATTTAATTTTCGAAAGAATTTCAAATCATACCTGGTGATATCGTGTAGACCTTTTTATTTGAAATAAACAGTGATCAGTGAGACAATATAAAAAAACATGTTATTCTGTATTGAATTTCCCCTCATTGGTAGAAAATGGCAGAGATACTTTACCGATCTGCAAAAGAAGAAGGAAGAGTGGATCCTAAAACCGTCGAAGACATTCTTGGGATCACCAGTCAAGACCTGCGAGAGATGGATCTAAATCTATCAGGTAGATAGATTATTACCTTAAAGATTTCTTCAAGCAGAAAATCATTCAGAGCTGATGGTAAAGTTTATTTCAATTGTTATCAAAGTTTCTTGTAGTAATGAAATGCTACATCTTTTTTTCCGTAAAAGATGAATACTTAATGGTTCTGGCCAACAATCTGCGTCCATACATGGAACAAGCCCGGAAGACAGAATTAGCGCCCTGGATCAAAGACTACACTGTTGATGTTGACAAATTTCACACGGAATTGAACCATATAATTGAAGAAGAAACATCAGACTCCACAAAATCAGATGTTAAAGATTACCAGCAACTATTTTCGAGAAGAAACACAAATCCCCAGAGGATTTTACTTGTGGCTGATCCTGGTCATGGCAAAACATGGTTTTTGAAGAAAGTCATCTCAGACTGGGCAAAAGGAAGTTTCAGAACTTTTACCTTGGTACTTCCGATATTTCTGAAAAAAGTTAGACCAGGAGACCCAATAGAAAATATAATCATTCAGCAGACACAGGCACCTGGATTGGAAGGAATTGATATATCACCATTTAAACTTCTAAGGGTACTTGAAACCTTTGGCAACAGATGTCTGATAATCCTTGATGGATTAGATGAACATGCCTTTGGAAGTAATGAAGATTTTGTGAAAATCATCACAGGTGAAAAATTACCACAATGCAGTATTCTCCTAACATCCCGGCCTCATAGAGTTGGTGATGTCAAGAGATATTTTCCAACAATAGTCAGGACCAGAGGTTTCACACAAGAAACTGCTGAAAAATTTGCCAATAAAATCTTGGATGATCCAGACCAAGTGAAAACTGCAATCAACTTGACAGCAACACCTCTGATCAGAGAAGAATCCCCATACCTTTGCCCTCTTCTTCTCTCCTTCAAGTGCTTCCTTGTCAGAGATGAGGACATCGGTTTCATGAAAAAATTATTGGGTGATATTTATGCAAAAATGATTCAGTGTTTGTACAAGGCATTCACTCTTCGCAAAGGTATCCCTTACAAAACAACAGATTTCTTAGACACAGTGCAGAAAATTGGGAAACTTGCATTCGAGACTTTGACCTCTGGAAAAAGGAACTTTGAGAGAAGCGCAATTATTCGAGAAATAGGTGGTGATGCATTCAGCTACGGGCTGATAGTCGGTTATGAGAACGAGGCCGGTGATATCCGTGTTACCTTTCTGGACAAAGGTATACAGTACTTTCTCGGCGCCTTCCATTTCATACAGATGCTTTCCAGCGGAGAAAATCTGAAGGGTGTGCTGGTGACTTTGACCAGCAACTCTATCTTTTTACATTTCTGCCTGTGGCTATTGAAGAATGCAGAGCATCAGTTTTCGCATCGAATACAGGGTCACCCCTACCAACCTCTGCAAAGTTTCATCGAGGAAAAACTACTTAGTGACCATGAGAAAGTCGTTGATCTCCCGTCACTTTGTTCCGCACTGAAGATCCCATATGACGAAGTGGCAAAAGATGAACTCATCATGAACTTTCTTTCAGAAATCCTTTCTGAAAGAAAAAGTCAACAGCAACAGGGAGCCTTCCAACTGTCCACCGCTTCTAGAGGAGAAAGAAATAAGCTCGATGACGCTAGCGGTAAAACAGAAAAAACAGAAAATTGACTTCAATATTTCGACTTGATTTATCTTTGTTCTGCATAGTTTTGTTTTAAAAATTATGAACTCTTCCACAGGTGAGATAGACATAACTGGTCCGAGTACATCTACAGGAAGAGAAAAATGTCAATTCAGCCAAGAAATTAAGGCGACTGACCACAGTCCAGAATTCAAAAGAATGAAGGTAAAACAGGATTTCGGTGACGAAGCCAATAGTGACAACATGCACTGTACCCAGGTACTGTCCTTATGTGTTTTTATTTTCTTTACAATTTACTGCAAATTATTCGTCCAAAATTTAGATTAATGAAACTAGGGACAATATTGGTGATGAAGTAGACAATTACCAAGTAAAAGATTCCGTCATCTGATTTGTACGGATTCAGGTTTGTTCTCTCATTGTGAATCAACTTTCCAACTATGCCGGATTTTTTCTTACTGAAAGAACTGAACTATGGGTGGGAAGAGTTGGGAAAGAATTTTGAATAAAGATCTGTTATATGTATTTTTTCAGGATTACAAAACTACAATTTGCCCTGTTTGTCTGGACGAATTTCATGAACCGAAGATTTTGTCGTGTACACATTCGTACTGCTTGAAATGCCTGGAGATGTTGGCGATGGACAAAAAGAGCTTCCTGTGTCCTGTGTGCAAAAATGAGCACACCGTTCCAAAAAGAGGTGTGGCTGCTTTCAGAGATGATCAAACCGTGGCTCAACTGATAGAAACAAGAAAGGTAGATCTTCCATTCGTCAACATAACTTGTGTTGTTGTGTGAACCTTTTTATAACTTTCTTCCAATGAAAAAATTAAGAGTTGAACTATTTTCTTCTGGTTTAGAAAGCAATGGCGTTTGAGTGGACGTTGAAAATGACATCTGACATCGAAAAGGAAACAGCCTATATCCGTCAAACATTAGCATCCCTGGCAAAGGGTTCGTATTTTTTTGTGATAGTTCACATACCCAGGTGAAGATTGACCCAAACATAAATGTGTTTGGTTTTAATTCCATTTGTTAAAGGTTGAGTCATGGCAACTGTTTTCATTATTTATTATGTCTGCCATCTAAACCGGTCAACACCATGACAATTGATGAACTTCATAAGAACTGTATTTTTGATTTTTCCCAGGTTTTCGGAATGTTTATTTCATTCTGATCTTGCACAAATTAATATAGTTCACCTCACATCATTGTTTGTAACAGGTGTCCGGAAGCATAGAGTACAGATAGTAGAGATCATCCAGATTTCAGCAGTGACTATCCAGGCTCTACACTCTGTCGTTGTTTTGTTACAGGTGTCCTAAAGCATAGAGTACAGATAGTAGAGATCATCTATGGTCCAGCAGTGACTATCCAGGCTCTACACTCTGTTATTGTTTGTTACAGGTGTCCTGAAGAACAAAGTACAGATAGTAGGGATCATCTATGGTTCAGTGATGACTATCCAGGCTCTACACTCTAACATTGTTTGTTACAGGTGTCCTGGAGCATAGAGTACAGATAGTAGAGATCATCCATGGATCAGCAGTGACAATCCAAGCTCTACATTCAGATGTAATATTACATGTACCGGATGGAGTTTATGGTATCATCCTCGGCAACATTCACACGGATCACTGGAGGTTCAGACATCTAGTTCGAGAGAATGACTGTATCATTGGTCCCATATGCGAATATCAACTGAAACGCTTTGACGATAGATCAGAGGAGGATAAAGTTATATTCAGGATCCAGGTACCGCATAGTTTGAGAGACTACGATCTGGCAGAAGGTAAAATCAAAGTCAAACGCGTGCACAAGGAAGAAATATCAGTGGCCAAACGCTTTGGCCTCCATCAATATCCTAAAGAAGTTTATTACAAGTACAATCGGAAATACGTGGAGATCTTCACTCCTAAGTTCTCAAAAAACATCATCTACGCGGAAGGGATCAGGCATTGCTGCGGAAGTGCCGCCATGTTGGCGTTTTCTAAGATGACGTGGGATGACTCAGGTCCTATAGCAACCGTGACTGCGTTCCTATGTAGCTTGCATTACATACACGGGGATTACCGCCAGGTGAGTTATTCATGTACCTGCCCTAAAAGACTCTATGATCATTAAAGTACTAACTGAAAGGTTTCAATGTCCATCTTTATTGGCTATTGTAGCAATCTATGAACCCGGAGTCTTGAAAACCGTCATGACTACTCCACAACTGCAATTTTGACTTCAAGAATCTGATTCATTTCTTTGTACAGAAACTAAAGGAACTCCATGGAACAGAGGATAATGGAGAATTTGAAGAACTCCCTCTGTCAAGAAAGGAGTATGATGCCTCAAAGAGCACGATAAAGATTGCCTGTCTGACACATGACACACATCAACGACAGCAACAACGATGGCGCTGTTACCGTGACACCTCCCTACAAAAGGTACCAAATGTAATGGGGCGGCACTGGTTAAGACTAATTATGTAAGAATGTACTTGTTTTTCTGTCAGTTTATCCTTATGTCACGACACAAAAAGAAACGGCAAGGAGTCAGAACAGGGCTGGATGATTCGGAAAAAATAGCAATGCTGAAAACTGTGTGTTTTAAGGTGCGTTAGATACTGAATTTTTAAATCGTCAGAAATGGATAACATTGGTAGTAAGTGCATTAGCTCATGCAGCCACAGCTACAACTACCGAAAAACGCTCTCGCTGTCACATCCTGTGAACGGACCTTCACTCGTTCGGGTTTTTCGTTTTCAACACAAATGTGACACATCTGTACAAAATTGACATCGAGGGTTTTAAAACGTTTCAACAAAAATAAAAATTGCCTCCAGTGGGATTTGAACTCTCAACAGCAGCCATCACTTGGATTCCTAACTGCCTTACCCACTCAGCCAATCTGTCAGTCCATGGCAGTCTCAGATTTTCAGACCCTTATAAAGTCATGCTCTATTGATTCTAGAAATGATCCAACTTCAGTTTAAGGATTTTGTATTCAACAAGTTTCTCTATGGCTTAGTGGGTAAGGCAGTTAGATGTGAGAAGCTGTTACCCACAGTCATTATACTTGTAGACCACCTTCTTTCCATGTTCATGTCTTTCTCTAATCTTGGTCTTCTGGGACTGGTGAGATAACCGACAGTTTTTGTTATCTGTGGCATAAGTGCAGTGGTTGAATCCCCTTTCATGCTGGGTCATGATATGCTGCTTCAGGCTGAAGGGTGAGAAAATGGCCAGTTGTTACAGGCATTAAGGTTGCAAACAATAGGTGCTGCCATTTTATGCTAAGCCCACAGTGACCTCTAAGATCTGGGTTCCTGGCTTTCACCTCAACAGTAGGCACATTTACAAATATATTTTGTCTGATGCTGTTCCTTTTCTCCTTCAGCCCCAGTGTCAAGAGGTACTGTGCCAAGTGTTTAGGCAGAAGAAGGATCTACTGAAAGAATAAACTGAAGGGCCAGAAACCTGAACACCACTTTGATTTACTCCAGGGCCACCGTCAGTGTTTGAGTTTCTACTGTATGGGGCACAGAAATTGGTGTGGGCCCTTTTACTTATGTCAGGCATGTTGGAATCCATGCACTGCTCAGTAGCCTTAATCTTTTATGTTGTGTTCTTGGCCTATTCAGCTCATTGGACAGAGCAAGTGTTGCAGCAAGTAGAGACCCATATTTGCGATGAATTTACCATGACAGGAAATCTTGCACAACAAAATGGCCATTGTAAGCAATCAGGATTTAATACTGGTTCTTTGGCATGTTCTTAAAATTTCTTTTCCACACCAGCACAGAATAATGATTTTTGGACCATTGTAATCTTTTCAAGGCAAATGGTGGGTTGCATTTCTGTTGATACTAGACAGATTTGACTTGTCCTAAGAGCAAATTCAGGGAGAGTGTATGAATAAATGAAGATTACAATGAAGGTGAAACTTGGGTAAAATTATATTGTAAAGATTTGTACCCCTCCAAAATATCAGTTAATTGTAATATTGATAAAAATACTCTCAAAAAGTTTTGTATCCCTAGAAATTGTCAATTAATTGTAGTATTGGCGCCTTTAAAACTGAATGGCGGCATCAACCCATTTCTCCCAAACAGAGGCACCAGTGCGCTTGCTTAAATTAAATAAACTTCTTGGAAAAAGTCTAATTGAAAGCACAGGGTGGAAAGTTCCTACTTTTTAGGTGGTTTAAGTTTACACTTAAACCACCTTATGCAATAGCGACCGGCAACTTCGAATCGGCAATTTGGG
>JBCAUG010000763.1:0-11608 GCA_038406175.1 Haplosyllis leylae | reverse complement strand
AGTAGCGGATAACATAAAAAATTAACTCTAGGTGTCACTCTAAACTCGAGACGGCGACTCAGCAGTTTGCAATACACGACTGGGGCACACCCTTCTCCTGCCAGGACTTGGGTACCCCTCCCTGGGACAGGTTTCGCTGCAGCGGGTTTGCCTCATGCAGTTTACCGCAGGAGGACTTTCTTGTTCAATATGGTATTGAAGAACCAGTAATGAATCCAGAGAGAGGAGGCAGGGAATGGGTCACACCTTCACCTCCGGTCCTGTAAAACCAGTAAGAATTAGTCGTAAAAGATGACCACCGGAGACGGCTGCATTGATTTCATGTTTGTTGCTCAACCACCCTAAGCTCAATGCTGGATCCCCCACTGAGAACCTACTGATTTCTAACTTCATTCGTTCGCTTCTTATTTTGGGGGTTTTGTTGCTGGCTTGTTTAGAGCCAGCTTATTGATCGAGTTGGAACTGCCTGCAATATTTAGGGAATATGGCTTGGCAGTATTATGTTAAGTTGGCCTACTTTAAGTTGCAGTCATTGGTGGGAATTTGTTCACACAGAATGCCATCATTACATCATATATCACAATGATGTGCATGACTTTTCACGGCGTCGTATTTACATTTTATCTGCAGCCTACCAAGAGCAGCAGATCATCCGGAACGCCTTTCAGCACTGGATGGACAATACGTGCATAACATTCCAAGAAATCAACCGTGCCTTCGCCTTCCAGTATAGTAACACAAACTACATCATCATCACCAAGGAAAGCACAGGGTAACATGTCACTTATCATCACCAAAGAGAACACAGGGTCAATGACGTTGAGAGTTTTCCAAATCACTATGATCTCACGCGCTTCTTTTAGGAATCAAGGGACAAGTGAATATATCTAGGAGATTATTTGCCGTACAATGATAGCCCTAATCGTTCTATTTAAATCTTTGAGGGTTAATTTCAAGAGCAGTAAATCACCTTGCAATAATGTTTCCTTTGAACAGAAGAGAAATTGATGGTCTTATCCTAATCCCACATAAGAACTAGAAGGATAACTCCTTTCCAGCCTTACCAAGGAAGCCAGAATATAATTCAATGAACGTCACTTCTATTTTCACTTCAGATGTCATTCCTACATAGGACTAGTTCCAGAGATGAAACCACAACAACTAAACTTACAGGAAAACTGTATCTATGAGGTGAGGATCCATTATGGGTAGATAAGTTGATGAATGATAGATGAATTTTGTAATGTAAAGTTAATTTCTCAACCATAAATTAACCCAGGCCAAATCCAAGAAATAGAATACAATTTTGTCTTTGGAATCTATACGAAGCAATCAAATTTATTCTTTCTGATGCGCATGTGTAATCTTACGCGAGATCTAATTGGCTCAGCAGAATTAAGACCATTTTCAATTCCAAGTGTGAATTTTGCTTTAAATATTGGAGCTGTTGTCTAGGCTCACTAATGCTTACTAATCTTAAAACTATGTGAGTCACATTTCACACACAAAAGGAATACATGATGTGAGTAAGCAAAAACAAACATATTTCTCAACAAAACAAATCTTAAATTACCATCACATCACGAGACAAATTACTCACTACAATAAAGTATTTCATATTTATTTACATCATTGTACAAAAAGAACTCACAGAAAACACATTCCTTCTCATGACTTTTTGAAGAGTTAAATAATCGGATCGTGACAAAAGTTTTTGCCTCCTTTTTGTCTTTTATTAACTACGCATACGTTTAAGTGGAAGTGGACATTTAATTTTTGTGATAAAAATATTTGCTTTGCTGAATGAACTGTGTGGTATATATTCAGATGTTTTTCTATAAGGGTATTAATTTTAGTGTCTTTTAAACGAAGTTAAGCAGTCTAATTAAGTGAGTACCTGACCAAGCAATTTAGTGTGAACACATGGAGACATAACAACAGTAACATCAGTAAAAATTGTATAAAGGTTATCTCAGAACAAAATAAATGGAAAGTAAACTTTGTGTAATCAAAATTAAGGACAGCTGTTTCATGCATTGATTTTGTGTTAGAAATTTTTTTTATCTAATGGAAATACGCAATTCAGCTTTTTTTATATAATTTTTTTTGTTTTGTTTTGGTGTCTGTTTTTACTTAAATGCCAGACAGGCAACACAATGATCTTCATTTCTCGGAAAATGGTCCCCTGTGCGAAAACGAAAGATAATTTAACTCAGACTCAAAAGACCCGCCCGACACAGTGATCACTTCTGTCCTCATTTATTACTCGTATTGATATGCTGTTCTGTTTGTTTTTTCTACTTTCCACTCACACAGTTCGGAATTCCGGTTCACGAGATCGGTCACGCCCTCGGTTACTGGCACGAACATCAAAGGTACGTTCACATACTGGGAATTAACCTAAATCAGTACAAATGAATTCAACAAAAATGGTGTCCAAGGGATTATACCAAATTCATTACTTTCGCTGAATTCAACCGAAAATGTTAACTGTCTAGAAAAAATTCAAATGTCATCAAGGTTTTTAACAAGAATCAAAGTGAAAATCTTTCAAGCTGAGCTGTATCGTCTTATAATTTGAAAAAGCTGTTGTCGAGTTGGTTGAATTAGAAGAATTAGACAAAAAAAGATTATGCCAGAAACTCTGCATTATTCGCAGTTCTTGTAACTCTTTGTAGCAGTTTGTTACATCGGTTTGAGATGTCCGGGTATAGAATCCGAAAAGATTTGATTCGTCAAAGAATTCTATCGGTGTACATGCATGGCGACATCAATTAATCTTACTAGGTTCGACAGAGACACGAATATAAACATAGCATGGAACGATGTGGGTCAATACGTGGCACAGTTCTACCGTCAGGACACAACCACCACACCCTGCCCCTACGACTTCTCATCCGTTATGCACTACGCTCCTGCGGTAAGACATGAACACCACATTGTGCCAATCAGACCCAGTAAAAATTTGCTGAAAAGATTTTGGTATTATTCCTTGATTTTATCTTTCGTTTATTTCACCATTCCATGTGTAAAAAAATTTCCGAATTCAACCTTGCCAAGTGTCGTCATGACCAGCACGATGTATTTTCTAAAATGGAATGCCATTCCATAAGTTTCTGTGATCATAGAACCTGACTTTTTTTTATTCCATTCTACAGGATGGTTCCATAAGTGGACGAGCGGTAATAACAGCGAAGGATGCCCTGTACCAGTCGTCTATGGGCCAAAGAACCGGACTCTCCTTCCTCGATACTAAATGCATCAATGACGCCTATTGCTCCAGTAAGTTCCACCAAGACGTTTGAAAATAAACAAAAAAGATCTGGATTTCCCGTTTTTCGATTTGCTAGATCACACACTTTTGGGCATGTTATCAATGGCCATATTCTTCTGATGAAATGTATATTATACTCCCTTTGTCACTGTCTGATCATCAATCAGGAAGAATTTGTGTAATAAAGACCCACAGAAATTAGTGCCTAATTAGTACAAAAGTACTCTAAATTTGCATTTGTTCATGAAGCGTTAAAATGGAATCAATCAAATTTATTGTTGGTACTATTGGATACTTATTGAGATCAATTTTATGTCTTGATTCCGTATTTCCAAATCCACACACAACATTAATATCCGGTTACACTTTGATGTTAGATACGTGCAATGCTGTGTACTTACAAGGGACCTGTGCTCACGGTGGATACCAGGATCCGGAGAACTGTAATCAATGCAGGTCAGTACCATCACCTCAATAGACGTTTCCCTTCTTGAATTTTTAAAACCTGTGAAAACAAATTCAGGTGCGATCAAAATGATTCAATCTAGTAGTCTCGTGGATGTCAGGTCAATAACTTACGATTTTAAAATTGGCTTCAGTTCATGCACATCATTGAGTTAGTTAGATTTAACTGAATTCAGTTGAAACTCTATTTTATACAAGGAACATTCCATCGAAAGTAACTACCATTCTCAGTGGATCGGCAAAAGGCTTTCAGATTATTATGTTATTTTCATTCTAGTCATACTCCCGACCCAAGTTGATTGGAGGTGGATGACAAAATAAACCAAAGACACATGTACATACAGAACATTCTTTATTAATAGATGAGACGTTCATATGCTAACATAACACCGTTGAGACGATCAGGTATTTCTTTAATGTGTAACGAAGCTGATTTAATGTTTGTAGATGTGCTGACGGATTGGGCGGAACTCTTTGTAATGACGTACAATCCAGTTCATCCGGTAAGTTCACGTCCAGCAGAAGCGGAGAAGCATTTCTTCACAATTAAATTAGTTTGTGCGTCAAACCTATTTGACAAAATTGTATTGCCGAAATTTTCGTAAATTCAAAGAACTGACAAATGTCTGTGTTCCACTTTTGGTAATGCATTTGTCGAATGCAACGAAATAGACGAATTCACCAAATTTCAATACCAAATTACGAAAAGCACGAATAATTGATACCAGCTTCTGCATATTTTCTGCAGGTTGCGGAGGAACAATCAACTTGCAGCAAGGAGGTCAAGCACAAACTATCAACTCACCCAACTACCCAAGAACATATCCGGAAAACTCAAACTGTAACTGGAAAATTGTGGTAACGTATTTAACCTGATCCCATCCGTAGTAAATGTTTAACTTTACTTGTGCTGATCTTTGACCTGGGGAGCAATTATATTGTAATTATATTGTGCTCAGAAATACCGAAACCGCCATGGTTGAAATGCCATCATCGTTATTGCTATACACATAAAACAATTGAACAGAACTTTAAACAGAAATATAGAAAATATAGAAATATAAAAATATAGAAATGGATATATTTCACCATCTTACTATTGCTTTGCAAAGCAGAGATTTCTTTGTATTTGGACATTTTCTGTCCCTAACTTCTTTATTAAAAAATTCCGAATCAAAGCAACTGATTCGGCGAAAACAAAGAGATGCATATTAACAATGTAGTATCAAAATTAAGAATTGAAACACTTGTCTCAAGGATATTAAAAGCCATAAGCGTCCAGCAATATTTTAGCTGAGGTTTATGTTCGTTAATTCCTTGTTTCCTTTCTTACAGGCTCCGTCCAACTGTAAAGTCCAAATCAGCTTCAACTCCTTTGACAGTTTCGGCATCTACGCGCACGTGCAGGACCAGTGCTACCATTGGCTGGAGGTTAAATACACCAGTGACTTCGGGAAAGCTGGACCAAGGTACGTGTGCTTTCACAGTCTGGAGCTGACGGGGTAATAAATTAACTATATCACCAGAAGGGTCCGACACCTTACTGACAATTATGCTTACTAACATTTGATCTACTATCTGAAGTACTTCACACAATGGGACATGGCAAGATTAATATAAATCCATGGTATTTCTGATATGAAAGTAATTCAATAAAAAAACAAACAGACTTCCTGTGGGAGGCACAATCCCTTCCCCGCTTTCCCCTGGCCCATCATACCTTGTGTTGCCAACGGGGAAAGGGGCAGTAATTATTCGGGTATGCGCCGTGTGTATTGCTTGCCAGAGTACATGATCCATGAAAAATAGACATTTTATCCTTTCATTGATTACAAATATATCAATCAGATATCGATCAAACATTGCTCATCAGTGAATCTACATGATTTTCGCTAGCTGAACATTATTTCGCCTGCAGCTGACAACGTAAACTTTGACTTTCACTCAGTAATAGCAATATCTGAAAATAAAATTATCAGAGGAAGTATTATACATACAACTTTGTTCAATGGAATTGTGAAAAGAAACGACACCTCACAACGACGGACTGCATTACAGGTTTTGCGGTAGAACTGTTGGTAACATTCAACAATTGACGTCAGAAACGAATGAGATGATTGTGACGTTTAGATCAAACTTCACGGTCCCACGGAACCCCTGGACCGGACAGCCGAGCATTACGTACCAACTACCCGGCTTCCGGGCGCAAATAGCTACAGGTACGAAAAGTATTTTTGGAAATCCATTTTGGTGGTAAAAGTTTTTTCTCACAAATGGTAGACTATTACATCCTGATGTAATTTCGGATAACGTGATACCTTGGAAAAGGTGCGGGATATTCCGACTGAAAAAAAATTATACCAAAAGGAAGTGGTCAAATTATTTTGTAATTATTTTGTAAAATCATATTTCACAGATTTCTGGATTCAGTTGTTTGTATGTTTATAATTGAAGATCGTACCTAAAGTTCACAAATGTATCGGCCTCAAAAATCAAGCATTGGTCCGCTACTGGAATATTCCGAGCTTCTTGCTGATTGAATCAATGATGCCAAAGCTCGAAAACAGACACTATCTGTCCAGAAATTATACTCGATCCCTAACTGAGCTCACATTGACCTGAGATAATATTACTAACACGTTTTTCTTTTCAGTTCAATGCACAGGGAACCCACCAAGTGGAGGAAGTAAGTACACTTCAATCATTGATGAAAGGGTCAGTAGCGAGGGACTTTTAGTTGTCCAGAAAATTTGTCATTTCTTTCTTTGAAAATGTAACCCATTTATCTGTTTCTATATCCCAACAATGTTAACTTGTTAATCGTGCTTAAGGCTAGAGATGTTTATTATGACACACGCAATTGAATCAAAACTGATATTATTAGCAATTCATTTGATACGTAAGTGGTATGGAAGCCTATTGGTATAAGTGAAGTGTGCGAAGTTTCTTGATTAACTCTCCGCATTTATTTTCAGCTTGTAACATTAACCAGCAGTACCAGTGTCGTAACGGAGCGAGATGCCAGACGAATAACGTCGGGGGATTCACGTGTATCTGTCCTACAGGATACCGGGGAACCTACTGCGAAGAACGTAAGAGACGTCTGTACAGAGAAGTGTTCCATAACCCTTGCCTTACAGCGGCTGATAACAACATTTATATCCGTAAAGTCAGTTCAACCAGAAGACACAGAAATATTTCAGATGAAACCAAACTTGACTTTATTTATTGTTGTTGAAAGAGGAGTTTGTTAAAAGTTAAGACAAAGTGTGCCGTCTGCATATGGCCGTATGTCACCCAGCAACAAGTGCCTCCTTTCCCAACGTTCGGGTCTTGTAGTCAGAAATCATAATAAAAATATTTTGTAAAAATAGTTGAAATTCTTATAAATTTAGACTTTAACGTACGCTCAATTTCTTGCTTTGCTTCTAGTCAGCACTCTATATTTATGATTTTAATTTTTCAGAGTGCCCGAATTTCAACTGCGGCCCTGTGGTGCCTCCTCCCACTGATCCAAGCGGATGTCCAAGAGCTATTGATCTCGTCTTCATCTTCGATTCTTCCGGAAGTGTTCAGTGGTGGAACTGGCCTAAGGTAAGTCAGACTTTCGGAATAACCGTTCACGTTATCAAGACGGCAAAAGCAATGAGAAGAGACCACAATTTGTCATGATAATTCGGTGGAATCTTCGCAGTCAGGTCAACGACAACTATTGTCGTCTACGTGATACGAGCTCTGTGAAAAGATTGAGTCCAAGCTACGTACTGACTAGTCCCGGGTAATTTTAACTCCCTCTTTTTCATAACGACAACTGTGATTCTTACACATCCATCTAATAACCCGACAGAAGGATCTCCAACCACCAACGCTTTTGTACGTTAGAAATTACAGATTTTTAATTATCGCTTTGGTGTTATGTCAGATGCTGGATTTGGCGAGTAATCTCGTGGATCAGCTGACGATAGGAGCGGATGCTGTTCGGGTCGGAGCGGTCGTGTTTGGAGACAATGCCAACGTAGCGATACCGATTGGAACGTACGTATCATTTCTTTAGTTTTCCATTGAAGGAGACGATTTTTTGTGCCAATCACTGATAGACCACTGAAATCTGGATTACAGTCAATTTAAAGATGTTACCTGTGACTTAGTGGTCGAGTGTTAACACATAAGCTTGAAACAAAATGTATCGCATAAAGTTCCATGAAACAAGCACCAGGCAATTATTGGGAAGAGAATCGGTATTTTCCTTGTCTTTCCTCCTTGTACTCCTTGTGTTCTCTTTTCAAAAAAAGAAATTTTCAAAAACAAAAAATCTCACTCAATCTTACCTGTGTTTCTGAAAGTAAAATTTGCAAAGTGTGGATATTTTTAAATTGACTTTCTGTTTGTTCAGTTCAAATGATGCAACGACTTTGAAGAACAGCCTTAGGGCGTTGGTCTACACGCCAATGTGGACGAACACTGCCGCTGGATTGCGTGTCGCAGCACAAATCCTACAAACACAGGTAAAGCTTAGATCAGACCAGTCTCCACAATAACGGTTTCCGCGTGTTTAGACAAAAGGCTGTGGAAATTTTACAAAAGTAAAGTTTAAACGGTTATTTAATCATTAACGGTTAAATTGTAATGGCGAATTTATGTTCTGATTCGCTATTCAAGATAACATGGCTACGGCGTCATCTAAGTAAAATGATGGATTCACAAGGCGGTCACCGGCCGAAGAACCGATCATGAGCTAGTTTATGAAAATCACAGCCTTCAGGGAGCTGCATACAATGATCAGTTCCACACATAATTAACACTATACTTTCTACAAGACTGCATTTATCTTCGTTACAATTTAGGGACGGACTAACGCTGTTAAGAAGGCAATATTAATCACAGACGGACCGTCAAACAGAGACAGTTACCTGACTCTACCCAACGCTCAGCAGCTTAGAAACATCCCCGCAGACGTGATATGTGTTGGTATAGGAGCTAATGTCGATCAAAATGAACTGCAGGTCGGTATCAAAAAGCAAAGCAAAAATTATTCACATCGGGATAATAAAATGGATACTATGTTGTTCAAAATTTTGCCAAGGCCTCTGCGATTAAGCGCTTTCGTCGTCGTTTGCTGGATTACAAGTCAGGTCATTAAGCGTGTGTAGCACTAAACATAAACTGACCTCGATTGAAAAGCCAGGTTTTAAAAAGTTCTAAGGGTCTACCCACACCGAGCGACAGCGAAAGTGAGCGAGATTTCTATGGTTCTATGCTAATTTAAATAATTAGTTGAATCGCTTCTGGACCTATTGGAGCGAAAGCGAAAGCAAAATCTCTTTCGCTTTCGCTCGGTGTGGGTAGGCCTTAAGATAGATGATTGCGATGGTCAAAACTCACAAAAAGATACATTAAGCTACTGTTGTTAAGCTTGTATTGCAGGGTATAGCATCAGAAGAGAAGGTTATTAACGTGGTGGCCGGCTTCGATGCCCTCGATGATGTCGCGACGGCAACGGCCGTTCTCAACCAGATGTGTGGAACAGGTTCGTGTGCACGATTAACTGTCTCAGACCAAATACTTCTGCAAGAAACAACCAAGGACCAGGGTAACCTGACCTTGGTTGCGGTTTCAAAATTTTATCACAGTCAAACCATCATACAGTTGTCATACAGAGGCTAAGAGGGATATTTCTTGTTTGGCCAATTCGCACAACGTGCGCAGGAAGAGAACATTGAACTTATCAACAGTCCTGTTTCTTTACTTCAGCGGGTACTGGTGGTGACGTTTTCTCTTGTGATTTCGAAAGCGGTTTCTGTGATATGATTCAGGTAATGCAATTTATTATGCAGGAAATATTTATGATTGATTGCATTTGATGCTGAGGTTCTATTTGTGCTCTCGTGTCTTCAGTTCTACTCCAGTAAACTGTGATTAATTGTATTTTTTTTTTTTGCAAACTGATGTGGATTATTAACATTTGAGTTTTTCCTATTTTGAATAACAAAATTCATCTTATTAGATAACTAAAAAATATAATATTAAGAAAGACTTCCATGAGGTTTGAACCACTAAACTACTTATCAGAAGTCAGGCATGCTAACCATTACACCAATTGACCTAGCTGTGAGTGAGAGACACAGAAAGCCTTCAATACCCTACACTCATGCTGGTTCTAGTTGAATTAACCTAATTCGTCGAAATAATGAATCCAATACAAAATAGGAAAAACACGAATGCTCAGATATCAACGAGTAGAAATCACAACTTAGTGAACCGTGCAACCTAGATTTTGATCCTTATTGATTTACAATTTTCTCTATGGTGTCCAAAAAGTACTAACGGAATCAAAATGAATTGAAAAGGAGCAATTGTGATGTCTGCAAAAGAGCTCGTTTAAATTGCCTGTGCAACCTAACCATTTGTGACAATTCTATTCTTCTATCGAACAGGGATCCGTTCCATTTCTGTTTTTCTTTGTTTCAGAAAACCCCGTCTTTTACTTTCACGCGCACTGATGCGGCTACTTTATCCAGCGGGTAAGTTAAATACACGCGGGATTCTTGTCTCCAACACAAATCTGACATTTCTGCACAATATTTACATCGATGGGGGTTCAAAATATTTCAGTAAAAAATAATATTACCTCCGGTGGGAATTGAACCCACAACACCAACCATCACTGGGTTAGAAGTCTAATGCTCATCCAACTCTGCCATTCTCCATTCCTTGCCAGTCTCAGATTGTCACACCTTTAGAAAGTCATGCCCTATTGAATCCAGAAATGATCCAAATCCAAAAAAGTGAAGTGAAACATGAAACAAAATTCTTTTTAAGGATCTCCTATTCAACACATGTCCCAATAGCAGAGTGGAATAAGCACTGACTTCTAACCCACTGATGATTGGTGTTGTGAGTTCAATTTCCACTGGAGGCAACTTTATTTTTTGCCAAAACATTTTGTCAATTTTGAACAGAAATGCCAGATTTATGTTGCAAACGGAAAACTCGACAGGAGCATTTGTGAAAAAGTGTCCCGCATAAAAAAGATGGAGTGACACCACATTTTTACTGAAGTACAGATTATATGTCAAAATGAAGGAATCTCAATACAGACGAAAGTGTAATATTAGTGTTCGCATTGAAGTTTCTCACAAACTCTCAGAAGAATGCCAACATTGCCAACTTTGTGTGTTTGTGAAACACTCGATTAAGTAAGTGTGGATGTGATTGTGTTACAGAACGGGCCCGACCGCCGCCGGGCAGGGGCGATGGTACATCTACATTGAAACAAGTTACGGACGACCACACGGGGCGGAAGCAGGGTAAGACTCTCGATCCTAAAGCTACATACACACCACCGAGCGAAAGTGAAAATGAAACTTCTAATACTTTATTTCTTTTATATCACACATGATTTTGCTTTAAAAATATATATAAAACCCATTTTGGAGCAAAATTGCTATCGCTCTGTATAAACAACACAAAACGACTAAATTAACAGTTAGTTTCCATTCACATCGACCTATCACGGAAGAAGGGAAGAAATTTTGAAGTCCACCTGTACAGTCAGTTGGAATCCCAATGAAGTGAGATCGGGGTTTTCATGACTGACAAATCTGTCAGTCCCTGAAAGTTGTATCGCAACAATTCCCCAATTCCATGCTTTAACATGCACTACTGGTTCTGTCAAATTAGTGCAAAGAACTCAATGTGACAAAAGCCTTTAAACAGGAAATGTCGATTGTCAGAAACTTTTTTTAATCTAAATACACGTTATTTGCAGAATCTCCATACCGAGATCAGCGATGACACAAATTACGACACCGTCAACGATGTGTCTCAAGTTCAAGTATCACATGTATGGAAACGGTATTGGAACTCTAA
>JBCAUG010000752.1:0-11608 GCA_038406175.1 Haplosyllis leylae | reverse complement strand
TGTGAGAAATCATGAGATTTCAGCCAAAAATATTTCCCATTTAAAGAGCAAAGCTGTTAAAACAGCTCTGCTAAAAAACGAAACGAAAAAAAATAAAAGGTTTTCGTTCCATGACCAGAAAGTGAAAGTGAAAAGGAACTGTTTCCATGGTAACAGAACAATATATGTGCCAAAGAGGCAATAAACTTTACCCCCGGATCACACTTATCTAAGGACATCGCCAATCGCTTTCGCATTAGTGCGATATAAGCGAACCTTTAGTACCATTAAGGGGCCCTGGGACGTAAATACCTTATCTTTATGATCTTGCGTAATGGTTTGACCGCCTGTAACCTTTATCTCCACTATCCGTAATAATCGCCTACATCCTCCCTATAACCGTTATCTCCAGTATCCGTATTAATCGGCTACATCCTCCCTGTAACCGTTATCTCCACTATCCGTATTAATCGTCTACACCCTCCCTGTAACCGTTACCTTCACTATCTGTATTAAACAGCTACATCCTCCCTGTAACTGTTACCTCCAGTATCCGTATTAATAATCTGCACCCTCCCTGTAACCGTTACCTCCACTATCAGTATGAAACGGCTACATCCTCCCTGTAAACGTTACCTCCAATATCCGTAATAATCAGCTACATCCTCCCTGTAACTGTTACCTCCACTATCCATATCAAACGCCTACATCCTCCCTGTAACCATTACCTCCACTATCTGTATTAATCGTCTACATCCTCCCTGTAACCGTTACCTCCACTATCTTTATTAATCAGCTACATCCTCACTGTAACCGTTACCCCCACTATCCGTATTAATCGTCTACATCCTCCCTATAACCGTTATCTCCACTATCCGTATTAATCGTCTACATCCTCCTTGTAACCGTTATCTCCACTATCCGTATTAATCGTCTACATTCTTCCTGTAACCGTTATCTCCACTATCTGTATTATTCAGCTACATCCTCCCTGTAACCATTACCTCCACTATCTGTATTAATCAGCTACATCCTCCCTGTAACCGTTACCTCCACTATCCGTATTAAACGGCTATGTCCTCCCTGTAACCATTATCTCCACTATCTGTATTAATAATCTACATCCTCCTGTAACTGTTACCTCCACTATCCATATTATTCGGCTACATCCCCCCTGTAACCGTTACCTCCACTATCCGTATTAATCGTCTACTTCCTCCCTGTAACCGTTACCCCCACTATCCATATTAAACGGCTACATCCTCGCTGTGACCATTATCTCCACTATCTGTATTAAACGGCTACGTGCTCCCTGTAACCGTTATCTCCACTATCCGTATTAATCGTCTACATCCTCCCTGTAAACATTATCTCCACTATCCGTATTAAATGGTTACATCCTCCCTGTAACCATTACCTCCACTATCCCTATTAATCGGTTACATCCTCCCTGTAACCGTTATCTTCACTATCCGTATTAAATGGTTACATCCTCCCTGTAACCGTTATCTCCACTATCCGTATTAAATGTCTACATCCTCCCTGTAACCGTTATCTCCACTATCTGTATTAAACATCTACATCCTTCCTGTAACCGTTATCTCCACTATCCGTATTAATCATCTACATCCTCCCTGTAACAGTTACCTCCACTATTCGTATTAATCCTCTACATCCTCCCTGTAACCGTTACCTCCACTATCCGTATTAATCGTCTACATCCTCCCTGTAACCGTTATCTCCACTATCCGTATTAATCGTCTACATCCTCCTGTAACCGTTACCTCCACTATCCGTATTAATCATCTACATCCTCCCTGTAACCGTTACCCCCACTATTCGTATTAATTGTCTACATCCTCCCTGGAACCGTTACTTCCACTATCTGTATTAATCTGCTACATCCTCGCTGTAACTGTTATCTCCACTGTCCGTATTAACTGGTTACATCCTCCCTGTAACCATTATCTCCACTATCCGTATTAAACGGCTACATCCTCCCTGTATCTGTTACCTCCACTATCCCTATTATACGGCTACGTCCTCCCTGTAACCGTTACCTCCACTATCCGTATTAAACGGCTACATCCTCCCTGTTACCGTTACCTCCACTATCCATATTAAATGGCTACTTCCTGCCTGTAACCATTATCTCCACTATCCGTATTAATCATCTACATCCTCCCTGTAACCGTTACCTCCACTATCCATATTAAACAGCTACGTTCTCCCTGTAACCGTTACCTCCACTATCCGTATTAAACGGCTACATCCTCCCTATAACCGTTATCTCCACTATCCATATTAATTGTCTACATCCTCCTTGTCACTGTTACCTGCACTATCTGTATTAAACAGCTACGTCCTCCCTGTAACCGTTACCTCGACTATCCGTATTAAATGGCTACATCCTCCCTGTAACCATTATCTCCACTATCAGTATTAATCATCTACATCCTCCCTGTAACCGTTACCTCCGGTATCCGTATTAATCATCTGCACCCTCCCTGTAACCGTTCCCTCCGCTATCCGTAATAATCGTCTACATCCTCCCTGTAACCGTTACCTCCACTATCCATATTAAATGGCTACGTCCTCCCTGTAACCATTATCTCCACTATCCATAATAATCGTCTACATCCTCCCTGTAACTGTTACCTCCACTATCCATATTACTCATCTACATCCTCCCTGTAACCGTTACCTCCACTATCCATATTAATCATCTACATCCTCCCTGTAACCATTATCTCCACTATCCATATTAATCGTCTACATCCTCCCTGTAACCGTTACCTCCACTATCCATATTAAACGGCTACATCCTCCCTGTAACCATTACCTCCACTATCCGTATTAATCGTCTACATCCTCCCTGTAACTGTTATATCCACTATCCGTATTAAACAGCTACATCCTCCCTGTAACCGTTATCTCCACTATCCGTATTAAACGGCTACGTCCTCCCTGTAACCGTTATCTCCACTATGCATAATAATCGTCTACATCCTTCCTGTAACCTTTACCTCCACTATCCGTATAAATCATCTACATCCTCCAGTAACCGTTACCCCCACTATCCGTATTATTCGGCTACATCCCCCCTGTAACCGTTACCTCCACTATCCATATTAATCGTCTACATCCTCCCTGTAACCATTACCCCCACTATCCATATTAAACGGCTACATCCTCCCTGTAACCGTTATCTCCACTATCCGTATTAATTGTCTACATCCTCCCTGTAACCGTTACTCCTACTATCCGTATTAAACGGCTACATCCTCCCTATAACCATTATCTCTACTATCCGTATTAAACAGATACGTCCTCCCTGTAACTGTTATCTCCACTATCTGTATTAAATGGCTATGTCCTCCCTGTAACTTTTATCTCCAGTATCTGTATTAATTGTCTACATCCCCCCTGTAACCGTTACCTCCACTATCCGTATTAATTGTCTACATCCTCCCTGTAACCATTATCTCCACTATCCGTATTAAATGGTTACATCCTCCCTGTAACCATTACCTCCACTATCCCTATTAATCAGTTACATCCTCCCTGTAACCATTATCTTCACTATCCGTATTAAATGGTTACATCCTCCCTGTAACTGTTATCTCTATTATCTGTATTAAATGTCTACATCCTGCCTGTAACTGTTATCTCCACTATCCGTATTAAATGTCTACATCCTCCCTGTAACCGTTATCTCCACTATCTGTATTAAACATCTACATCCTTCCTGTAACCGTTATCTCCACTATCCGTATTAATCATCTACATCCTCCCTGTAACAGTTACCTCCACTATTCGTATTAATCCTCTACATCCTCCCTGTAACCGTTACCTCCACTATCCGTATTAATCGTCTACATCCTCCCTGTAACCGTTATCTCCACTATCCGTATTAATCGTCTACATCCTCCTGTAACCGTTACCTCCACTATCCGTATTAATCATCTACATCCTCCCTGTAACAGTTATCTCCTCCCTGTAACCGTTGCCTCCACTATCCGTATTAAACGGGTATATCCGTGACACTTACAGCTCATTAGTTGCGTAATATATGGGAGTTTTGTTGGGTATTTCCCGTAGACAGACGGTCTTTTCTCGTGATTAATTGAGTTTTTCACGATACACGTTTCTGTCTGACAGATCTTTGCACAAAGAAGAACAAAAAAAATTCGTCAATAATTGCCCCCAGTACGGTTTGAAACCAGGACCTCCAGATCCTGAGATCAATGCTCTACTGACTGAGTTAAGTCAACATTCAGTTGCCAGCCCAAATCTTCATGGCATTTTTAAAGTCATGCTCTGTTGATTCCAGAAATGAACACTGTCCAACATGTGAAATGGTGCATGAAACAAACAAAGCTCACTTCACCCATGCAAAGATCTGTCAGATAATCTGACATAAATGCCTATCGTGAAAAACTCAAATGCGTTTAAAACTAAATGCTGTCGTCCCAATACCAGGCTAGCACAGACCCCCACCCTTCTTCTTCAGGGTGTTTTTTCTACAGTACATGTGGCAAAATATTCCCTCCTGGATCTGCCCTATGTGTTGGCCAGAAGATTTCTGAAGTGAGCTTTGTTTCATGCACCACTTCACATTTGCGACTGTGGTTATTTCTAGAATCAATACAGCATGGCTATACAAAGGCCATGAAGATTCAGGCTGGCAACTAGATGTTGATATAGAGCATTGGCATGATAATCCAGAGGTCATGGGTTCAATCCTGACTGGGGGTAATTTTTGACGATTTTTTTAGCTCTTCCTTGTGTAAGCCCTGAGCCCTGATCTCTAATCCCTTATATCTAATCCCTGAGACCCAATAAATCAGCTGAGCTGAGCCTCGGCACCTCATAAACACAGTCATTAAGTGTGAGAGTTCCTCCGAGTCAAAATTCCTGCGTTACCCCTGTGAGACGCTTTGTTTGTCCCTGATGTTGAGACGCTACACTTGTCAGAGCCGAGAAGACGCTGCGTTTGTTATTGTGAAACGCTGCGCAATTCCGTCCCCGGGGACGCTACATTCCTCTGTGTGAGGTAATACATTCTTTTCTGAGAGTCTTTACGTCATTCTCCGTGAGACGCTGAGATTGTCCCTGTGAGACACAGTGGTGATGGATTGACTCAGCGTCTGTGTATTAATGGCGACGCTGATTGGACCAGGTGGACAGCCTCTAATTAAGTGTTTTACTTTCTCAACTTGACTTGAGAGAAAATTAGTCTCAACTGGTTTGGTGGGACGAAATATTCTGATTGATACAGTTTACAAGAAGGATTGCACGTGGTAGTGGAACCTTGGGGTGCAGTAACAGATGCAGAAAACATTAGTCCCTAGAGCAATGAAGGCAACAGGTTTGGGAAGACTGATTCAGTTTTGTGGGTTCAATGGCAAGTGTACTTCTGTATCTAATTCAATCAGTCGAGTTTTTCTTAATGAGATTCTGTAGAATTCTACAGAATTTAAAATAAAAATTTGTAAAAAGTGGTATTTGAACCCACTACCTCTTGCTTCAGAGTTAGAGGTGCTAGCAGGGTGCCACAGAGACAAATGTAACATGGGCAACATTTCAATGGATCCTAATTCATGCTTCAGTGATTTATCACATTCTACAGAATTCCACAGAATTCTACAGAATGCGTCTTCATAAGGAAACACTCGAGTGAGAGATTTCCTTCACCGTGAACAGGTGGTTCGCACAGATTTCTATACCTTGAAGTGCCAAAGCGACTATAGTTCGAAACTGTGCATAATAATTTTAGATGTCATATTTATGATTCCATTTCCTATAATACCGTGCACTCGGAAGAGTGACAACCGAATATATCATGGAAGATAACAAAACATTGGGAGCGGTGCAATCTTGCAGTAACGTCCGAGAAGTGGAGTATGACTTCGACGATTCAGGGGGGAAAGGAAAAGAAACGGTTCGTCGTCCCAGATGGGATGATTCACTACAAGCTGACGAGAAACGATTTATTACGTTTCAACCACTGCTCCCCAAACCTCCTGAGGGAGTCGACCTGAAGGGAAGGGAAGTCATTCTTGCGATCGCGACAGTTTTCTTCATTTCGGTTACAATTGGTCTCATAGTCGTCATGGTGACGGACAAAGCGCAGAACCAGGTGATACAAATCAGTTGTTATAGAAACGAAACATTTGTCGTTCTAGTTTCCATAACCTGTGTCTTTGTAGTGTAGTGGTTAGAAAAGTTAAAAACTGGGCAGGAATCCTGGGTTGAAATCCCAGTCAGAACTTTTTTGTCAAATCATCAAATCAGATGAGAAATTGTGAAGATTGTCGCTGCCCAACAAGACAGCTTCCAATTAACATTACGAGACAATACCGACCACGGCCTCCCATCCTAGACTTGCTGATCATACCAGACCAGAATAAGCTGGGGGAGTAGGTCATTCTTCCTGCCTGGTCCTTCCACTGGTCTTTCTTCTCTGATGATTCTGGAGGGGAGTAAGATCAGATGATCCTGTCAAGAGAGGGGTGGAATCACCCTATCCAGGAGGTAGGATCACCCTGTCGGGGGGAGGGGGTAAGGTCACCTTCTCTGGGAGGTAGAGTCAGCCTGTCTAGGGGAAGGGTCATCCTGTCGGGGGGATAGGGTCAACCTGTCCGGCAAGGGGAGAGGGATAGAGTCATCATGTCTGGGCAGATTGTCACCCTCCCCCTGAACAGAATCACAGACATTAGTGAAACTATGCATTTGGTTGGTAATGAATGGCTCAGTTTGTCCATGACGAAGCACTCTTGGTTGGTCGATTGGTGTCAACTTTATTGTCAACTAAGTCAGAATGTCTAACCCCGAATTTTTTTTGGAAAAATAGAACCAGGTTATTTCAACGTAAGCAGGTAAGATACAATAAAAGAAAACTGTAATGTGAACATAAAAGGGAACACTCGTCTACTAGTTTTGGAATTTGACCAGCTACTTTATCAAATTTGTACATTTGAGTGGCAAAGTTTCATTACATGAGGTTACAGTATTTAAAAATCGTGTTTGAGATCAAAACGATATCTTGATCTTTGGCTTAAATCTTTGAATTGTGGCCATTTGTACTCGCAATCAGTTGTGAGGAATTCCAAACGAGTTCCCCCAATATTTCCACTCACAAAACCGAAACTGAAACAAAACACCAGTACTGTGAGAAACATCCACAAGTGAAGCCTGAACTGCACAGCCATTTTGAAAAATCTTTGTGTCTCTTCTAAGAAGAGCAAATCTTGTCCCTTAGTAAGTAAATACTTCTGATCCACTCGAGGTATAAAAGTGCCAAAATTCAATACCACTCATAAGGAATTTGATCATGAACCACAAACAACAATGTTTGCCAACAGTCTGTGTGGTTTGTTTGTTCACATAGTTAGGGATTCTTAGTCCCAGTCATTGAGAGGTTAATAATCTGAGAAGCTGTCGAGGCGTAAGTCAATTGTCAACAAATAATAGGTAATTGAAGGAAGAGTAGGTAGTGAGCGGAATGATATTTACAGTGTATTCTTATCTTTGTGCGATTCCTGTCTCGTGTGGCCACGAGAAAATTGCAGTGAAAATCGTAACACTTGTCTTCTCGTAAATACCGAGTGGATTTTATTGTTAGAAAGTTAATCTTTACATCACTCGGACAGATTGACAGGTTGAAATTGGAGAGAAAAACTGTTTGATTATATTTTCCAAAAAATATTTAGACTATAAATAGAACACAAATCATATGGACCAGCTGATTCTCATCTTGACAAGTTAATTTGGAGTTCCTTATTCATACGAGGAAGTTGAGGTATATTACCAAATACTACTTGAAAGTTAAGGACCGTGCACTGTCAGTAGAATCGTCAGGCTCTACACCCAATGGATGCTATGTCTATCAAATGTTTCCTGTATGAGGACAGGGTCCACTCGTGAGTGTTTACTGACATGATGAGCAATGATATTGTGTCTGCGGGGACTAGGACAATGTAGAAATCGGCATCATTGTATTCGTATTTTTAAAAAAATATTCCACATGGATATCACCTCATTTCCATACCAAATGAAAGTAAAAGTAACTTTGTCTGCTCATGAATACCTAAATTGACTGCATTGAAATACGTTGCTCGTCTGTGAGGATCCATGTGTCCACCCCCATTGCTGAGGATTCCTTTGTAACTATAATTGAGGTCACGATTGCAACTAGAAAGAATTATAAGAACAGTTCCCCGACTCCAAACCAGAGGTACTACTTTTGAGTCCCATTCTTGACAGTATTGGAAAATTTTAGCTTACAACCCGTGCTTTGTGGGGTATTCTAGTTTTTTCAAAATGAAGGAGTTTTCGTCCAATTAGATGAATTAGACGAATTGGACAAAATTATACATGCATGAATTAGGATCCATTTACAGTATTGCACAAGCACAGAAGACACTTTAGTGTAATGGTTATCATTCCTGACTGTTGAGCAAGTGACCTTGGTTCAATCCCTGGTCAAGTCTGCTAATTTGTTGAGAATTTTATTTATTAAATTCATCTAATTAGACGAGAATTATGAAAAAACTTGTTTGTGCTGTTGAGTCGTTTGAACCTGCCATTCAAGATTTGAGCCCCTTTCTCAATCTCTTAGCTTTTATGTTTGTGGTTTTGTTAAAGACAGACGGACAGTTTACAAACACACAGGCAAACTGTTAAAGTTTCAGGTTCACAGATTGACCAAAATAGGAAAATTAGGTGGGAAAAGGTTTAAAATAGTGAAATGTAATTTGGCCTTTTCAAAATAGTTGAATTAAAGAAACCCAAAATAGTATTCAGGTTTTCAGCGTAGGAAGTCAGCATAAATATAGTTGATAAGGATCGGAACCTTGGGGTGTATGGTGAGCCATAAAGTCTCAATGGTCCTGTAAATAAATTTATTTACTGAAGGTAGCCGTACAGATTTCATGTTTGTCAGCTCTTTGCATTACCAGAAATTATAATTGACGATTCGGCTTTCCAATCATTTACATGTAAGTTAAATTCAATTCACAAAGACCACAACATTGCATGGGACAACAAAGCCTATTCACCAACCGCAAAGGCACATTTTAATAATGCTTCCCAGTTTCCTTATTTGCTACTGGTCATCACTACAGCAAAGTGTTGTTTAATACTGAAGGGTCTTTCCTCTTGTAGTCTAGTAAATTCCTTTGACAATTTTTACAGCCGGTTGAAACTATTGACAAATACTGTGTAAGAGAGCAATGCCTGAGTACATCTCTCAACATGCAAAGAACAATGGATGGAACCACAAACCCATGTTCTAACTTTTATCAGTTCGCCTGCGGGAAATGGCTCAGAAATAACATTATCCCTGCATCACAAAGCACACGGAACAGAGATCACAAAGTCATTGAAGACATCGAGCAAAAAATGCGAACCTTGATAGAATTGCCAATTGAAAATGATAAGACCGATTCGGTTGAGAGAAAGGCTAAAGTGATGTATCAGAAATGTATGAATGAGGAGGATACAGAGGATGCAATCAAGCAGCTTAGAGATATCATCAAAACAGCAAAAGCAGGTATTCGTTTAATTTACCTTTACCTGAGTATTACTTTTTTCACTTCTGATCTTTTCTTTGCTTGCGGTTACTCTTTGTCTTCACCGTATTTGTAAGACAAAAGAGGTTTTCCACATCATTTCTTTTGAGCCAGTCAGCAAAAGGCCGACATCAAAATCTTTTCAAGAACCCTGTGTGAATTCAGTAGGGATAGATGTGGTTGGCAGATTTTATAATGATATAATAATATTTTATTTTCTCTTGTTGTACAGGGAGAACACCGTGTTTCGCTTTAAACAAATTAATATCCAGGCTAATTTTGGTACAAGAGAAGGTAGATCCGTAAACTTTATTAAGTTGTGCTTACACTTGGATCACCAGTAAATTTGGAATAATAAGTAAAACAGTATACTAGAACATTTAAATCACCACAAAGTAACTCAAGAAACAATGAAATTTGTACAATGATTAATGATACTGGAATCTGGTGAGTCGTTTCAAATTTGCGTGTCTTGTTATCAATTTTTACAATATACGTACTTGTTTCTTACTACAACACTTGAAATTTACAAATAAAAGGTTCAAAGGAAGCATACTGGCTAATCCTTTTCTATCATGCACCATTGAATTAAAGATAAGAAGGATTTAATAGTACAGCAACCAGAGATTTAACTTGAATCGATGAAATACAACAATACTGGTTCGTTGAAGCTAAACTGATGCCATGAGAACGACGATATCTTTTTTTCAGCAGTAGAATTTAACTTCAGGCGTAAAAAGTACAGTTCTACATTTTTTTACTCAACTAGGAATTGAGCGGATGTGCGCAGTTCATTTTCAGAACAACTTCAGTCTTGATACGTTTAGGATTCTCGCGTCTAAGAATCCCTAGCCTCCTTAGTTTTACTAAGGGATATCCCAAAATTCTTGTTACATCAGAAATTGCCCATCTTCCAGATATTAAAACAATCAGTCACTATCAAAACCGCATGCAAGGTGTGAGCAGTGAATCTAACCAATGTATATTGTTATTATTAATGCATCGAGTTGTATTTGTATAAAAGTGCTTTATATTACTCATTCAAGGACCAGTTCCATGTAGACCTATGAATGGTTCCATGGGGAGTATCGAGGAATTGGTAGATACTGTTATGGTAAATTGGTCTGGATCACACATCTGCGTCTGATGTCTGGTACCCGCGCACTGTCTCAGCACAGGAAAGACGCGAAATATCTTACTGACTTCTCCACCATCAATGGACCCAATGAGACCACTACGTACATTTTGCTGTCGCCAGTTTAGACCACAATAATTTCAAAATATTACTTTCTGTATGTAATCCAATTATTCCTGTGTATTCTGACATTACCTTGTTTGCAAGGTACCTCGCATGTACTTACGATCCACACCATTGAAGTAAGCAAGAAACGCGTAAAGGAGTGTTTACACGTAGCGTTTTTGAGTCCGTTATTAATAACACAACGTTTTAAAATTATTATTGTACCAATGGCGATGGTGTAAAAATGCACAGAATGGGTCTGCAACCCATTCATGCATTTTTCAAACTGTCACCATAGACACAATCGAGTTTTTGCATAATTGGTCCAAATCCTGGCAGGATCCTGCCAGTATCGACATTCTATGGGTTGCGACCATTCGATGTCAATACTGGCAGGTTCCTGCCAGGATTTGGACCAATTATGCAAAAACTCGAATGCTAACAGAAGAATGCTGCCTTATAAGTAACGGGCTGAAAAACGCTCCGTATAAACACTCCTTAATGCTTTTCGTAGTTTCAACACACAGCAGAGTCAGGCATGTCTGTTAGTTTTGACTGCATTTTGAACGATGAATGCTCACTTTGGATCATTCAGTAGAATTGGACTTTTTATTTATACGTAATATAAATTGTCCGAAATTGACACCCAAATGATCTTTTTGCACCATTGTCATGTTGCGTCACGACATGAATTGAGTTTGAACAGTTTTCATCTGACGAAACACGTTGCCTTCTAACTGTAACAGGTTGCGAATAGACTATTGCGAATTCTGAGGAGAGGAGCGAAACCGTAACTGTATTTGGCTTCCGTTGG
>JBCAUG010000741.1:0-11608 GCA_038406175.1 Haplosyllis leylae | reverse complement strand
AGCTGCTACTCAAAGTCTGAGTTGGAACAGCTTCAACTTTTACTTTGTAACTGTTGACTACGTGATAAATGCTTATAACTCTTAACTGAAGTACCATGCTTGTTTCCTGTCTGAGCCTAAGAGGCTCCACTGATTAGTGTAATATTTACAGTATCACTACTACGTACTACGTAACTTTGGGATTCTAGCCGCTTTCAGTCGAATTCCAGAAAAAACTACAAGACATGGCAACAGAAAGGTAACACAGGGGTTGTTGTTTATTGTTACGTGCTGTTGGAGATAATGAAAACAGTTGAAGTGTTGTTACAGACTAAGTGTAGATGATACTGACTGGTAAATAATACTTATCGCATATCATTGTATATCTATCTTGCAGCATTTATTTATATGTAATTAAAATCCAATTTTTAGCGAAATCCAAACATTGGGAAACGAGCTGGAGAAATCATATCCAGAACTCTATACTAATGTATGTAAACAACTACAAGTTACATTAAGAAGTGACACTTTGGTCCACAAGACATTTCTGGCGGTAGCCGAACATATGATGAAAAATCAGCACTCAATTACGTGGGGAAAGGTTGTCGCTCTGTTTGCTTTAGCTGGTAAGTAATAGTTATCTGCTATTTTATCTACAACTATATTTTAATTTGCCATTTCAGATGTAGTGATTTAGTACGAAGAAAAATTAATAACGTCTGTTGAAAAATGTGTATGTGTCACTCAATTATATTTAGAGAGGCCAGTGCCATTCTATTCAGCAACAGAACAAAACACCTTGCAACTGATAACTTTTGCTGGCATTATTTATTTTATTTCATTGTTCTCATGCAGGGGGTTTTGCACAAGACTGTGTACAGCAAGGACATCCTGAGTTCATAGCTACAGTATTAAATACATTTGAAACAATTCTCGACAAACACGTAGCGGCATGGGTTGTAAAACAAGGCGGTTGGGTGAGATTCCTTTTTTGTTTCAACAAAAAACTTACATAGTTATCTGAAATAGAAACTTACGCGTTATTATTGACAACTGATACTGTTTATTTCTACTAAGGTGGACATTATGAGAACTTTTCGGAAATCCAGTGAGACCCCAGTATTATGGTTAATAAGCATTCTTGGTGCAACTGTTGGATTTGCATTGACATTGTTGGCCACTACTCAACTTTGAACTTCCGGTGAATCAACTCATTTTTAGAGACACTTAAATTTTGTACAAAATGAAACCTGTGATACAAAAGGATATTATTTATTTTGTGTGAAGCTCAATGTCAATAATTATTGATATCTGCGTGCTTCTCAAAAAAATTCTATCGCCCAACAATTCAGTTTCGTGTGTTGTAATAGTATTTTGTACCCATAAATACTTCATTTACATAAGAATTGTCCAAGTCATTTCTAATACTTATTTTTACGCGGTTGCTTCCAGTGAATCATCTTGAGATGGTAAACCTGATATTGAAATCTCAGAAGCGAATGTAGATTGATCATCTTTGTAGCGATCGTACATAACGTTAGGTATCCCACGAACTTGAGAGTCAGAAGCAGGGCTTCGGAAACGAGTCAGGTAAACAATGAAAATGATGACGGCTCCTGCGACAAGAATTAAAGGCACTGCGACTGCAATTGTAATTTTTGTACTTGAATTTAGGGCACTGCCTTCTTCTTTCGAAGTGAAATAGACACAACTGGCAGTAATGACGTCGTTAAAGTTTCCGATCACTTCAACGCACACGTTGAATTTTTTGACATCGGGAGAAAGGACATTTGCTACTGTTAGACTGTACTGATCCTTTGGAACGGGAAATGTCGTTGCCATGTAGTGACCTTCAAAGTGTAACAAAACCTGAAATCTCTTGATTACATCATGAGCTACAAGCAGAGTGTCTTTGTTCCATTCCACAGTTAACGTTTCACCATCGAAATTTGCTGAGACATCCAAGGAATATTCTTGTTGTTCTTGCGTGTGTTCTCGTCTAATTTTACCACTGACGGCATCAAATTCATATGGACATTCAATTGGTTTTTCACCACTGTCACACTCAAAACTGTCTTCGGGCAAGAGGTGGAATTGAGATCCTTTCAATTTCAGGGGAGTTTCGCATTTCCATGGTCCAGCTGAAGGATGAGAAGTTTAAATTGGTATCAATAGTATTAATGACACGTGACATGTACATCGTCTATTGTCATCCACAGACACCCCCGTTTATTACCGTTTTGGAGATCGAGAAAGTTGTGGAAAAAGTGCGCCCGTGTCTTCCAATTGCACACCATGTTCATTGGGAGTATTTGAATAGCAAACTACTATCGAGCCATATAAGAACTTCATTTCAGACATTTTTGTCATTTGACACACAAAATGTACAGCTAGCGATTCTTGGACCTGTTTTTTCCATTTTGAAAATTGTCAGTTTTAAATGATTTTAGGTCACTTTGAGCATTTTTTGTGAAAAGGAACATTTCAGAAAGTCAACATTTTCTCTGTGAAGAAACCATTTCTGTACCTTTTTGTAGACTGGTTTCTAGGCTACAATATGGGATATAACTTTTGGACTTGGATGGTGCAAAGCCTGCAATAGGAGATCACTACAGGCCAAAAAAGGTCATTGCTGCTCTTTTGTGATGCATTTAATGAGGCTTACGGGATACCTGGCACCCATTGATTAGCTCAAAAATAAGTGAAGGGTCTAGGATAAAGTGCTCTTCAACACATATTTTGTAGATATATCTTTGAAACTGTCAGTACCAGGCCTTTGTTGGGTTAATTAGTGTTGATTTTCCAGATATAAAATTTATTCAAGTCTGGTTTAAGGACATTTGTAATATGAATTTCAACCCATGAATTATTTCTATATATTGTATTAAGATATATTCCATGTGATATAACGTAGTGTACTACTAGGAGTTGCCCACAGTGAAAACAATATGAGCCGTTTATTTTTCCAAACGTTAAAAGAGGCATCATTTCACCATTCTAAAACTTTTTTTTGTTTTCAGTGCTAACAAAGTTTTACCAGTGTTAAAATATTTAAACAGCAAATATTACCTATTTGGTCAGTGTATGTAGTTTGATCAATATGCTGATCGAACCATGGTCTCAGCCATTTTAAATTACAGTCACATGCTATCGGTGCTGGAGACCAGTACATCTTCCTCAGCTGGTCTAATCCTTCTGAAGAGGAAAGTGAACGAGAAAATGTACGGTTTATTTAAAAATAAGGTTAACATTTTCAGTTGAGAAAACTAAAAAAAGAGCTAATTGCAGGTACAAGATTTAGTTCTACCGTTTAGAAATTGAAAGTACTCTGCAAATAGAACAATAGAATTTGCACACTGCGCAGACATGGACAGTCAGTTGATGTTGCAATTATGATTCTCTTTAAAATATTCAAATTACCTAAATCGCAAGGGTGTAAAGTCCTGATATCCGTCATGGCTATGGACAGTGTTGTAAGCCCAGGGCAAAATCTTAATATTGGCATTTCTTTCAATGGAAGCTCCGTCAAATCCAAAAACTGAAGTCTTGGGAACTGTGAGAATAGATCATCTTCAAATCTTTTAACGCCTGTACGTCCCAGAATAAGGAACATGAGTTCCGCAGCTGATTTCGTATTTTGAAACATTGACTTAGTAAAGTTGTTTAAATGATTATTATGGAAATCTGCATATCGTATGGAAAACAAATCCCTAAATATTCCATCTGGCAAATCCTCGATTAAATTATTTTGTAATTGCATAGAATGTACTTTGAAAAGTCCCACCAAGCTATCGGGTTGTAATGTTTTTAATTTATTGTTTTGTAGATTTAAATTTTTAAGCGTTTTCAAATCTTTAAATGCATCATTGGGAAGTTCGGTCAGTTTGTTTGAGTCCAGATCCAAGTATTTCAGAGATGTCAAGCCGTCAAACATATCATCGGGAATTATAACTAACTTATTATCCGTCAAATCTATTTTTTGTAACCTGCTCATTTCCGAAAAAGCATTTGATGAGATCGTGGAAATTTTATTCTTGTCCAAGAAGAGGTTTTCTAATCTATCTAACCCAATGAAAGTACTGTCTTCAATTTGGGTTAGCTTGTTAAATGTCAAATTCAGCATAAGAAGGGAATGCATGTCTTGGAATGTATTTGGTTTTATTTGTTCCAGGTAATTGTGGCTCATTCTCAACCATTTCAGTTTGGAGTGGCTGGTAACACTTGATGGCACTGACTTCAATTTATTGTCAGACATGTCAATAAATTGTATCCCGTGCATGTCTGACAGATAATCATCGGGTAATTCTTCGATCAGGTTGAAGCTTAAATCCACCTGTAATGCAACGTCATTTCTGAGTGCCAAAGTGCAAAAAAGTGCTTTTTAAAATGAATTGTCTGCATTAGTACAGTAATATACCTTGTAAAAAGTGATGTTAGAGTCCCTCATGGGTGGCAAGTTCTTTATCTTCAGCAAAGCTTTCGAGCAATCCATAATATTTCTTTGAGAATCCTTATCTATCTGGAAATATCAGCGATGTCCGTGAGATTTTCTGATTAAAATTTAATTGTATTCATTTCATTTTTGTCATACATATATGTATGATATATGTATTTGCTTTAACTACAGATAAGAACATGTAAAAATGATCAAATTATGAAGTTTGTATCTCTGAAGTGTTCCATGTTGCTTCTCGGATTGTATTTGGCCCTGAATCCAGTACTGAATCTTAAAGACTTCAGTTTTTGGACCATATAAAATTCAGCAATGTAACAATGAACATTTGCAAAGAATATTTGACAAGCAATGTAAATTTTACATATTTTAATCTTTATTTTTGGTGAAAAAGCAAAATAAAGCTAGGCCAGAATTTGAAAATGATCTTCTAAAATTGTGAAAATGCTCCTCTGTTCAAAAAATTACCTTTTTCTACTGTTTTCCCATATTTTATTGATCTATTTACCATTTCTTCTCTATAATGTATCCAGAAAAGCACGGTAAAATGTTAATAGGAAAACAATAGAAAATGAACAATACATTTTCACTCTTAAGGCTAACAAATTTTTATTGCCATTGTTATAAGGCCAACATCTGAAAAACTACCATCGTCGTTTAAACTTCTAAACTTGAACAAACCTTGGGATTGTCCCAGCGACAGTTACATGGGTGAGATACTGGACAGCTCTGGTGGATTCGTGGAGTTTCCGTTGTCAAACCGAGACAGTACGCAAGCACGACAGTAAAGATGCACAAAATTGATGTCAGCATCCCGAACGTCTTCCTGTTGTGATATCAGCAAATATTACGAGTTAACACATGGGACAAAATGCCCACACCCAACAGGCCGATAGCAACATATCCTCATTCAGTGAAGCAGGTGTGGCATTCATAACACACAACACACAAATGAGCAGGCGACGAAAGAACTTGGCTTTTAAAGCCTCAACACCTGCAAATGGCCATACTATCCACAACGATTTTCCCAAAAAAGCTACAAAAATGATGTTGAAATTTAATTCGAGGCCTTTGCAGCAGAACAGAATTATTTTTTGAATGTTTGTTGTGGGATATCGAAGTCAAATAGTAAACAAAAAGGTAAATAAAACGTATATTTACCTTATTCCTGAGCATGAATTTTCTAGGAGTATCTATGTGATATACCTAACGTCTTCTCAGTGTCATTTTTTGTTCATTCAAAATAATTGGAAGTTTGGAATTTCTCACACTGAACCTTATATATATCATGTGTATTATGTTTACTGTTTTCAGAAACATGAAACTTCTCAGAAGTGTGTTATTTCAATTTGGTATGATTGCCACACTAACCAAATAAACTTCATGTCCAAAACACGTGTCGTCTTTTCATAGTACAAAACCGTTAATAGTATCTCTGCTCTTAATCGCTTTCAACAACCAATCCCCTGCCAAGAGTTTTGCCAAAGTAATTTGCTTAGTTCACAAAAATAGATGGGCAAATCAATCTGATTTCGTCTTGAAATATCGCACAACTTCTAATGACAATTTCTCATACAGAATTACAAGAATGATATTCACTTGCGGTCAACTCTTTCGTAACTCAAGCCTTCAGACTTTCTCATAATATATCGATCGATCAATATCACTTTCTAAGGGTGTAAAGAAAGTCATGAATTTCAAAAGACTGCCAGTACAAAGCTATTGCCATTTTCTTTGAATTAAATGAATATCAGTGTCATTCTTTGCACTGGTTAGCTAGATCTTTGACAATTTCCATTTTGAGATCTTCTGTATTTTAACGACTTTTCAGGTAAATTAAAATCAATTGGGTATCCGTGGATTAATCGTACACAACTGTAAAATAGTCAACAACATCACCAGGCAAAATTTATCTGAGAATTACATTGTCGAAATACCCTTCGCTTCACTGTCATTAACCAATTATCTTAATGATTCTATTGTATGGATTAAGTTAGATGTGTGATGGAGTGTGAAGGTACAGGGGCTATTTCCATCCAATCATTGATGGAATTACATTGTGTAAGTACCTTTAGATCTTTTTTCAATAAAATCATTGAGTGCCTGGAAATGCATTGACTCAATGCTGACTTCAAGAGGAAATGATATCATTTCTACATATCTTTTAAAATTCGCAATGCTTATTTTAATCTTCAATTTCTGGATATGTGGACACGACCTCTTTCGCAACTGGAAATGTTTTGACCCATATCCCAAAATTGTTTGTTAAAGCGCGTTCATACATACGTTTCGCCGATATACAGGTGTCGACTTCTTACAAAACAATTTCATTATTTATTGTTAGCCTAAAAATATAGAGTGGTCCGCAAATGAACTGTTGTTCGTGAATGTTTTTTGCATTGTGGTATTTGTGTGAAATAAATAGATCATTGCAATTTGCAGGTTGAAATGAAGGGTTCTTCACAATTGCTTTTTGAAAGTTTCAAATGAATTTATCTCCTGAACTATACTAAGGATTTTGTTACATTAGTTATGTATATTTTAAGCATTTGAAGATTTTAATTCAGGCGTGCCAATGTGTCACAGATTATTCGTGTTTTTAAGAATTTTAAGACCTTTGCTAAAATTAAGCTTTCACATGAAATGTGATGAACATTCCAGAGTTCTCAGGTTGTAATAGATTTCAATTTCGCAATTGATTTCAGGAATTGTCCATTCTTCTAAGAAACTTATGGGTTATTCCGGTATAATTTTCTGGTTATGTTGTGGAGTCCATCTGAAAAAAACAACCGAATGTTCAATAAATAATTTCCTTTATTGCTATTGATGGAGAATTCCGGGTACGTGAGCAGTGATGTGTAAGATTATACCTTTGTTGTTCAGTTTGAGAAGAATTTCACGGCCTCGTGGCAACAATGTCGAAGAAAGACTCATTGGAAAGTCTAAAAATTGATACTTCGAAGCTAAAAGAGCACCAAACTGGATGTGCCAAGAGTGTTCAAATTAAAATTTATTTGGATCCTAAAGAAAAGAAAAAGGCGAAAATTAACGGGAGACAGATACCAGTGAGAATTGATGTCGACAAGATTCGTCAAAAAGTTCTGAGTAGAACTGCAGAGCCTTCATATTACTTGAAAGCGACAGACAGTGCTGGAACCAATGAAAATCTAAAGTCAGTGATGTCGAAGCGCCAGCAAAATGGCTGGAGGAGCACGAAACGCATAGTGGAGCATCAAGTTGACTATAAACCTTCGGAAACTGTTAAAACGTCTGAGAAAAGAAGAGTTAAAGAACCATTGTCTCCCATTAGGGTCGCTAGTAGAGAAGACACGATGAACGATCAGCCTGAAAAATATATCAGTGGCGAAAGGAAAAACTTAGATAAAGACAGCACACTGGCGGATCGAAGGACAAATAGAATTGAGGCAGGGAATCTCATGAGACATGGAACATTCATTGTCGAAAATTGTGGCGATAGAATTTTCCTGTTGCCTGTAATTTATAATGAAAGTTACACGAAGAGAAAAACGCTAACGAATCTGGATGGACTTCATGATTTTGGGGATTTTTGGACATTCTGGGTCAGTAGTAGCTTAACTCTGCATTTCAATGTGCAATTAGATTTAATCTATGTCAAATTACATATATATATATATATATATGTTATTCTTTTTACTTCTGTGTATGCTTATCTGGAAAAAGAACAAAGAATCTGGAGGATGGTCTTGTGCAAAGTCAAAACCAGAATTGACACTCGCTTGTCCTAGGCATTGCTCTGCAACGATTACACCACACACTTCTTCCAAATATTTATCAATTGATTATTGTGTTGATTTAGTTTAGCGCTTAAAACTTGTTTTTCTTGAACATCAGTAAAGCGTGAAATGTCTTTATGGCTTCGTGACCGCAAAAGTTCAAATAACATTTTGTTATGTCAGTGCTTTATTCGACTCCCGCACTGGAAATAACAAGAAGCTCTTTCAGATGGAGGTCCACTGCTCGTGAGACACAAAAAATAAATAAAGAAACAGAAGTAGAAATATTTAAGGACCATGCAGATTGGCCACCAAATGTCGCTGGTCTATTGAAAAACCTCATCTTTTCCTTTGATCTTAATTTCGACGTGGGCGCTTGTAAACATAAAGACAACGATACAGTGATTGAAGGTCTTTTTTATTTCTCTGAGTTGTAAGCGGACAAACTGATACACTTTTCCAACAAAACCAACTTTCATGCAAAGACCTCCTTTATTTGATGTCATTGAAGAGATTAAAACAAAGTCGCGGTTGAGTTACTGCGTTGATCCAACTTACACACCACTTTGATCGTCAGAAATCGTATTTCCAAAGATATGAATTGGTTTGTAACCAGCTAGGTAAAGGCGAATGGTGTTTCTTCTATTTATTCAGTTACTCATCCATTTTATTTGTCTTTTCCAGACAAACCAAACAAGAATGGATCGTGCTTCATTTGATGAACAACAGAAAAATCTCCACCAACAAATACAGGCTTTTGATAAACTTCTCCACCATGCAATGAACAAATTCTCAGACAAGAAAATGTACCAGATGCTGATCCTAGCTTGTCAGCTGTTTCCCGATTTAGCGATGAACCAGAGTCGTTCTGAACATCTGATACCATCTGTGGGAACTTTGCGGTTAATTTACAACAGACTGGAGAGGAATAAAATAAACGGCCTACAAACAAACGATGAGATGCCATTGATGAAATATCTGGAAACTTTCTTTGATGATTTGGAATACCTGAAGGACCTCAAGAAATATTTTGATCAGAGGATTTACGCATGTTTATACGTTTATTTCTTTGATCCTGAGGTTGATTTAGATGGAATATCCTTCGTGGAAGATAACAATTCTAATGAAGAAGAAATTCTGACGTACAGAAGTTCAGGAGATCTGGACTTGAAGACAATGACAGACAAACAAAAGTTGGGACAAGCTATAAAAGACATGTATTATATGAACAAGAAATGGGATCTTCTGTACAAAGATGAAGAACTTCAATCTGGAATATTCGATCCAGATAGTTACCACGAATTGGTACAGTATCCTAGATTTGTTGATTTTGAATTTGTATTCCGAGTAGTCCCTGATATTTTTACAAAAGCTTACAAGTCCATTGAAATTGCAAAGATCTGGTGGTCTAAAGCATCAGAGATATACGACGAGTTGCCTGGAAAGAATGGAAGAAAAATTTACACAAGCCGAGAATTAAAGAAAAGAACATCAGAACTTGAGGACAAGATTGATGAACTCACCAAGGAAATTAATACCGATGTTGAAGCGCTTAAAACTAACAAGGCTGATCTCGAAAGTATCAAATCCAGAGAAGAGAGATGCGTTGCGCTTCAAGAGAACTGTGAAAAGATGGCAGAAGAAAAGTTCAAAAGTGAGAAGAAATATGACAAAATAATGGAAGAAAAGGAAGCTATTCAGCGGGAAATGGAAGTGTGCGAGGATAGAAAAGGTATAAGATGGAGAGATCTGGAGAAGATTCTGGAATCGTTGGATTCGCAATTAACACAAGCGAACAATGAACTCAAATTACTTGCATTCCATTATGAATTATTAAGTGAAGACCTCCAGGTATTTATATTTTTTGCTTTTGTGCAGACACAAAAAATATTCATCTTTTTATAATCTATTTAGTTATTTCAGAATCTTACAACGTATTTTAAAGACTTAAAAACGGCGGCTCCAACTTTCAGGTGGAATTGCAAATGAGACCTGAATTCTTGCGTTTTATTGGAACGATGGAAATGAGAATCTCAGAACTAGAAAAGTCGCTAGATCAGAAAAGAATTGAGCGGCATGCTACAAAGAAAAGACTGGCGTTACTTCGTACCAACTGCGAAAAGATAAGAGAGATAATGGAGAAGTATCTTGGGAGTTCCAGGACCAACTCCAGAGACTCTCAAACTGCAAGTGTGGAACAGAAAGATCGCAGGTATGTGATCGACAAGGCCAGGGAAACCACGGAAGAAAAAAGCCCGACAAGAAATCAATCGCAAACGAAGGCAACAAAAGGTGATTCAAAATCAACGGAAACAGGTACCAATACGCATGGCAACAGTAAAATGAGATAGAACATTTGGAAAAATGTACTGAATTTCTAAAAAAGCGTAAAATTCGTGAGAAATAAATAGCATTTCAATCCTGGATCATGTGTGTGCTTTCCCTGACTCAGTGATCAATACAGCAAGCACTTAATAATATATTTTTGAACATTCTCGTGTATCGCAAGCGATGTGAAAAGAAATGTCAATTGTCCCTAAGCTGCGCTACTTTGCTTCCAGAGTAATAAAACTTACTTATGACTGTGAAAAAAATTAAAATCAAAACGTTTACACCATTACATCACGACAGATCCAAAAAGGTGTAATTGAAATCATTTGTCACTTTTTCAACAGCTCGCAGCTCACTTTAGTTGAAATTCCGCCAACACACTTAGAAAATACACAAACAAGTCTGGGATAATAGGAGTTTATTGCTAGTACAGTATAAACTGATCCTTTAACAATGAAAGTCCATTAGTATTAATAGTATTAAGATATACGTGGCACGGTTTGGTTACAACTGCCGCAAACTAAGTAGAAAAATAAAGCTTTGAATATACCAAAAATATCAACTTGAAACAATTGTTAAAAATAACAGCAATGAAATAACAATGTTTGGAAAAGACGCTTGTTAAAATATATGTACGTCTTTAAAATAGACTAGTTACAAAATAATAGACGAATTGTATCAGGAGCACAGCAAAGAAAAGATGAAAGCCTACACTACTTATTTTAAATTTGCTGCTTTGTCTACCTGGAAAACACAGTAAAAAATATTGTACTCTACTTGAATAAATTACACTACTTGGTCGTAATAAGAGCACCGAAGAAACTTAAATAATGTCAAGCGCAGCTAAATAATTTAAGCCCATATAAATCAATTTAAAATGTTGTGATGTGGACAACGGTACAATGAGACACCCGCATTCTTGTTCTTGTATCCCTCACTTCCAGTTGGCAAGAAATGACAAGACCCACGTTCCCTGCTGAAGGCTTTCACAGGATAAAATTACGCAAATCGTAATACAGGTCGGGCACGGCTAAATCGAACACGGTTAATCCAAAGTTCCACTTAATTCAAACTTTTTCCAAAATCTTTG
>JBCAUG010000730.1:0-11608 GCA_038406175.1 Haplosyllis leylae | reverse complement strand
ATGAAATTCACTGAAGCATGACAAATTCTTTTGTTTTCCTCTATAATTTTCTGAACTTTATTTGACCTTTATGTCAACATTTGCTGAACGTGACATTTCCTTATTTGGGCCTCTATGGTGGTGGGAAGTTATGTAATCACCCTGAATGGGGTGATTACGTAACTTCTCTCCACCATAGTGGCCCTATATTCTCTTCTTTGCACTGCGCACTTCTGGATATGATGTCTTTTTTTCTTTGATAAAGGTTGAGCTGGAAGATCATTGATAAAAATTTAATTCTTAAATTGCCCAAAAGATAAACCAAGACATTTGCGATAAGAAATAATGTGCTGATTAAAATATACCAATCATTTGGATTATGTTAACAACTAGGGTAATGTATCACTATGCAAAGCAAATCCAAGAGTTTAAAAGAACGTCGAGTATGTAAATTGTCAAAACAGTTCTGCTGGTTATCCAATACAACTCTTACATTTTCATGAGTAATAATACCCACAGATACACAAAGAAACAGGGTATACCTTCATCGTGAATTAGCATCACTGTTTATATTTCAGTGAAACTCAATGTGTTTTCCCATGAAAGGAAATGTTGACTTTACTTGTACAGTTATACATATACATCATACTTGTAGCTACTGATGTTACACTTTTGCATATGCTTCACATTTGCCCCGTACGCTCAAATATCTGCCTTTTATACCATATTAAGAAAGTCCTTTAGATGCGCATATGTCTGGTTGACATTCACTTAGTACACTTCATATTTCGCTCGCAGTCCAGTACTTGTTGAAAAAGGGCATTTCTATGAAAAGATTTAAAAAAAACGTGGTCATCATGTTGTGAACAGAGCTGTTCTCAAAGTTAGTAAAAATCTTTAATGCTGCGGATGCTTGGACGCATTTCGTAAATCTTTGTTCCAACACACTTGTAAACGTTCGGCAATGCATTGTCTGAAGGCAGAACCGCGCTTCTTCAACAGGTCCTCTTGCAAGACAAGAAAGGTGTTTAGAATTGAATTTGGAGGGTAAAATCAAGGAATTTTGATCTCTGAAGGTGTTGGATGACTGTTTATTTGCACTGGGGTAGCAATGACTTTCATAGGCAAAGTAAACTTCTTTTTGACAGTCAAGGCTCCAGCAGTTCCTAACCATTCTGATTCCTTTGTCAAATGACATGTCTCACACTTTTCATGCTATTGTGTGTAAACCATTTGATGTATTTTCACAGAAAATGTTGGTGTGATGTTTTAAAAAGAGATGATGTTGGCTAACATTGATGGAGAGTCAGAGGACTGAAGGACAAGTGCCTTGGTGGCTGCTTCTAACAGTTAACCTGATACCACAGACTTCACTCAATCTTATTCACCTGATCATGATATACAATACATGAACAAATATAGAAAATGGCTCATCTTAATAAAGGATCCGATTCCCATTGCATTAACTTTAACATGTTCTGTACACATGCTTTTCACTTTCAGATCTAAATTACTTAAGTAACATCACCTTTGCTTCCAAAATTGTGTTTGCTTTATATTATTTGATAAACATAACTTTTTTCTTTATTTGACTTCACTTTTAAGAAAATTTCACAGAAAATATATCGAATTACTCAAGGATTCAAAGTGGTAGCTCTTGAGTATTATTTCGTCAATTCTTTGATGCGGTTTTATCACTGCACGTCAATTTTCTAAAAAAAAAAGGAGGGGAACCGAAATTAATGTCCGTCTGGAACGCACAGGTAGATGATACACTTGATTTGAACTGGAAACACGACAATTTATTAGTCTTCTTCAGAAACGTGTTCATCCCTTTTAGGCACAGGTTCACAACACCAACGCGGAAATAGAAATAGTAAACATTTGGGAACTAATCTATTTGGTTGAAAGTGGGAATCAGACCCATTGATAGAAGCGTAATAGCAATCTAATTTAATGAATATGTTTTCTTGCCAGCCAGTCACTGATTGGTTGCAAATAATTGTACTATTGATTTCTCTTTCGGGTATCTCATGAAAGATGACGCCATATCTTGACTACTACCTTAGTTGGAACTATAACTTATAAGATCCATAATTTGCTACAATAAAGAAAACGTGGTTAACTTAAGACCAGAGCTTCAAGATAAGGTCATAGAGTTCGAAAAGGTCATAAAAGTGGGAGTAGGAAGCAGTTGCCCCGGATGATTGGTTTTAAGCCCGAAGAAACATGAAAACATTCCATCAAAAATTTACTTAGATGTGTCTGGCAAAACCACAGAACTATAACATTAAGGGAACACACCCAGAACTACAAACCTTCATTGCAGCGATTATCCATCATACCTCCCTGAAATTTTCACAATGAGTTAAAAGATCAATTTTAGTAAAATTACAGAATACCAACTGGATTTCAATTTGAATAGGAAACAAAATTCTTCAAAATACCCTTTGGCGATCAGACTAATGCTTATTGAAGTGTATAAATAAATGTATCTGAACTGTCAGTCATCAGTTTGTCATTTCTGTGCGAGTACTTGCAACTCAAAAACATTGGAAAGAAGTAAAGAAAGGAATTATTTAAGAGTGTGCAGCTGGATTCCAGAAAGGTTGAAAGTTTGGCTGAAGATGAAAATACCCATCTCCTCATCAAATAGGTGCATCATTTACCTTCAAGGGTCTGTGACACTATAAACCTATGATTAAAGGTGGAGACAGTAGCTACGACACGGTGGTGATAACAAGAGCTTGCCATCAGTGATTAACTGTTCTTTCACTCTGTGGCATTACATTGAAATTTTTTTTTCCTTTTTTGTGTTGAATAAGGAAACAGCTCAGAAAATTAATTAGGTTATTAGTTTTGAAAGTATTCTTTTAAAAAATATTTTTTGATATGTTTTTATCTCTGATTGAATTCCTTTGTTTTAGGGCTTCACTCTCTGTATTTCATTTGGCATGAATAATTCTTAAGGACCACAAGTTAAGAAAATGGGCTCATATAGGAAATGAGTTGTGGTAGCGTTTTGTTCATGCTAATTCTCACTTCAAATTGAAAAAGAATTTCCCACTGTGCTATCGCGGGAAAACAATGTGTAAACTCCATAATATGTCATTTTGTGGTGTCTATTCATGTAAATTCAACAAATACAGTGAAATCAAAATAAAATTTCAAAGAGCCAGAAAAGAAACATCAAAACGGCTGCACGAAACCATGAACAGCAAAGCGCAAAATGTACCTTTGGTATTTTTCCATTCCCATTAGATCAGATGATTGAGTTTTATCCTCAAGCTATAAGTTGAAGTAACTGTCACCTCTGACAATGGTACTGATGCAATTGAGTGCAATATTGACCATTGCATAGTCTGAGCACGTACCTGTTGTATACACTTGTGTACAATTCCTGCTCCACTTGAACATACTTCTCATCTTAAAGCTTCAAGATGTAATTGAATTCCTTCACCTCATAAGGAAATGGGGTGTAATTTTAGATCAGTGCAAGTAGTACCACTCAAATCACTATCTTACATGACTTGTAACCGTGGCAATGATCAAATGTGAATGAAGTCCAAGTGCTAATAATGGAAATGCGAATTCAGGATATATCTTTTCACTTATATCCAAACAGCTTTATTTCATGCCATGGAACAGCAAATTACAGTCATCGTGAGATAACTTTTGATGCACATACTTTTTTCAAGTATTAGTGGGACTCGAACCCATGCCTCATGTGCGGCATAGTGTTTGATAGACAAGCGCTCTTACCGTCTGAGCCAGTGAATGAAAAATCACATTCACTATTTAAATGGGAACAAATACTAGAGGAACAATTCACAGTTTTCAGAAATTAAAGCACAGAAACCTAGAGGAAAGAAGATGTGGACATCAGTAACGGATCCAGAAATTGGGGAAGGTTGGATTCCAAGAAACGTAGTTCATGGCCACCTTGATGATAATTTTCATCACCCTTTTTGGCAGAACCTGGGGGGGGGGGGCGGCACCATGGTCTCCTTGCCCCTATCCGACCTTAACTTGGATCTCATTCTGGTAAAATTTATTAAATTGAAAGCTGACGAACCCGCAGATCTATAGGGCCACTTAGTGTCCAAAATATTACACTTTAGAATTATGACAATACTGAAAGTAAAATCAGGTCCGTTTCATTCCCCAAGTGGACTCATTTCAAATATGTATAGTTTCTTCATTTGATAAACAAACTGGTGGGCTGAAGTAAGTGGTATTTGTTTTACACGTAAGGATAATGCTCACCAGGTACACAGGGCTAGGTACATCCTATCCACCAAAACTCTTTGAGAAAACTAGATCACAAGATATCCAGCATTAGCCACTTATCACTACTTAGAATACCCCTTAAGGAGGAGATGATCTAAGTGTTAAATCAAAAGCAAAACGAAGTAGTAAATCAGAAATTAGATTGGTACTGTAACCTGCAGACAGAGGGCGCATTGTTAGCTTGATGGGGACCATCTTGATTAAGTACAAAAGGGTGCCATATGGGTTTGACCAACGCGTAAGTCATTTACTTAAGTGGGAAGGGGCCGTCATCACATACCACAACACAAAACAGCAGTTATTTATGACTATGTTATCTCTCTTAAATGTGCTGGGGAAAAGACTATAAAAATCAATTTACCATGAGGGGAAAATTGATATGGGAATTGTAGCCTACATGTAATATGGAACTATAATCAATATTTCTCCACTTAAAGTATTTGAGGTAAGAACCAACTTCTAGTGAATTGGAAAGTTTGCTGAACCTTTTTGAATGATTTAATAATGTCTTCAATACATTAAACAAATGCATGATTAGACTTGATTTAAATGTAATTAAATTGTTGGTTAAGAAAGTGACTTTTGTCAAGCTAACTCCAAAATAAAAAAAAAACTGCACTTTGAACATAAATTTTTGCATGATATGACGTGTGTGACTCATTGAAATTGTTTATTAGATCGTATGCACGTAATTGATATCAATTATTTGAATTATTTTCAAGAAGATTTGCAAATAACCACTGCATTTTAAATGTCTAATTAGATTGTAACTTGAGTACGATACCAGTTTCATTTTGGGAAAGTGCATTTATTTACCGAACGGAAAGAAAGGAGTGAATCCCCAGGAAGAGATGATACTCTATCAACTGAGGGAGGAGTCCAATTTGTTATTTAAACGATCATCAATTTCTTGGGGAATGGGCTGGTGCTGGTGAATTTTAAGGCACAACATGGTCCCCGTTTAAAGTATGTGTTGTGAACGCTGTATCACTCGGTGTTTCTATTGTTTCTTATGAGTTTCTATTATGATGATGTGAAGCAGCTACATGTAAATTGGTCATATGATATAAACTTTTGAACATCAAGTTCTCAACGTCATCTTAATCAATAGTATCCATTTTTGAACTGATCTATTTAATGTAACATATCAAATGAGCTTGAGTCCGTGAAGAACCAATCGTAAAGCCCAAAGAATATATTCTTTTGCAATTAAATTAGAGGTCGGTGCTAAAGAATAGAATTTTCCATGAAAAAAAGAAGACAGTGGCATTTTCGATCAACTATCTAGTCACCCCAAGGAATCAAAACAAACACAACAAAGTATCAACATCAATAGATCTCACATTGTGTAAGCGTTATTATTTCGCCTTATTCAAATTTGTCATAGATCGTTGTAAAATTTCGTAGAATAAGAAAGCTAATTTTTCTCTACCTCCTGACCTTTTCTTCCTGGAATGTGACTACAGTAATCTTATTCGATGTTACATTTAAATGTAAATATCCCGAGACATCCCGTTAAATTTTAAGACCTTTGAAGATTGCGTGCAAGTAATTTACATGTCGAAGTGTACCAAAATCACGCTATTTGCCCAGGCAAGACAAGCAGGGTTTACCAGCCAAGCAAAAGAAACCGAGCAAGTGTAGACAGGAGGCCCAGCCTCCTTGAGAAAAATTCTAACTTTCCCCGTGAAGGGTGCCACTTGAGCTCTCTCTCTGCTAACAGGACGGTAGCAGACAGTGGCACTTTTATGCTTCAACTATCTTCAAAGTCAGGCACTTGTTGTTTGCTGCCCGAGCAAGACACACAATACGAAAACAGTTTGATGCTTGATGCTTCTGTTGTTACATGAGCAAGAAGAATAGGGCACTGCCTGCCTGTGCTAACTGACTGTGACTGACTGTAAGAAAAGGACAAGAGTCATCAAAACACCTTTGCCACAATTTCTACATTAACTCTGAATTTCAACAAATTTCGGGAAATAACACTACTACAGTGAATACCACAAGTTCTTCAGGACTTCATCATATTTGTGAGACAGCTCTGATATATGAGGATTTTCATAAATTTATGATAATTTTATGTCCGCAGGTGAATCATAATTGGGAAACTTTGAAGACGAATTGTTTGAAACGTAAAACCATCAATATCCTCTGAAGCAAAAGTTGGAAATTAGCAGAAACAGCAAAATGATGATGTCTGACTGTGGAGACCATGCCCTTCTGACTGGTGCTGGCGTGGTTGGCATCGGTGGTACCGGCAGCGAAACGGCCAGTTCACCCGCATCGTCTTACGGCGATTCAGCGAGATCCCCAACGTCGCTGACGTCTGACGATGGAGACGATCATGTATCTCGCGGTCCAGGCGGCGGAGACTCTGACACAGCCGCGAGTGCTGCCTTCGAAGCCGCCGTCAGCAAAAGTCTCGGACTTAAACTAGAAAATAACAATTCCGCTAAAGGTCTCAAAGACGGTGAAGATGAGAAATTTCCGAAGCAAATCCAGGATGCCGTCAGCCACCTGCTCAAGGGGTACGACTGGTCGTTAGTTCCAATGCCGACCCGGCCTAACGGCACTGAGAAACGCAAGCCGCACATCAAGCGACCGATGAACGCCTTCATGGTTTGGGCTCAAGCAGCTCGACGAAAACTAGCAGATCAGTACCCTCATCTCCACAACGCTGAGCTCAGCAAGACTCTGGGTAAACTCTGGAGGTAAGGAACGAAATGCTTGTTACATTATTTATAAATACATCTTTATATAAAAAATGTTTCTTGAGCCAGAACATATTGGTCTTTGTTGAAATTACCAGCACAAATTACCAAGAACTAACTTCTAGCACGATTTTCTATGCATTAGAATTTGAACGTCAAAAGGCCAACACACATTGAGCCCTTTTAAAAATATAAAGTGTAACTGGTTTGATTTTATTCGTAGAAATAAGAGATGTATGTATACTCTGCAGGCTCAGGTGCTAATTCAAGCTGTCTGTCGGTAATTTGACATTTCAATAATCTTTGTCATGAAAACCTTCAAACGAACTAAGTGCGTGATCAGTAAAAATCTAGTCAACGATGATCAAGCATTTGTGAAACTTCAAAGAGTCGTTCATGAAAGCTACCGAACTTTCATGTTCCATGTTCTTTGCTGTAGATTATTCCTATTAAAAATCAATCAAGTCTAGACCACTGTGACAGACTTTACTAATCAGTTCTGATGTGAACGATAACACCCGATGTGAAGATCACGAGTTCCAGGCCTGTAATTATTATTCTCCCACCCGATTTCAGTCTAAAACAACAGGTGTTGACCATCCTGTAAGTGATCGTTCCTGTCATCACGTCATGTCCTCCTTTCTTGTTAACCAGGCATTCAACAGTTGATGAGATTTGGATCTGTTGCTGACGAGGGTAGAGCACCAAAGTGTTGAGAAGCTGTCAAAGATTTGTGTGTGAGCTAATTGCTTCCCCAGAATACTTTTTGAGACGCGAGTTATTTTTAACATTAATTTTTGCTCTAGCTTTCAAATTCACTGTTCGAAATGATTTGGTACATTCTGGAATAACACATTGCTTCATTCATTTCCCTAAATGGCTCTACGATCCTACGAATGGTAAGTCCTAAAATAACGAATTCCATGGCAATAACTCAAAGTTGATCATTATGTTCCTGAAAGTGCCGCATTGGGACCCCAATTGATTTTTTTAACTGTAGCGAACAATGTTAATTGGTGTCTTTAATTCCTTGGACCCTTTCTGCAGAAGTAATCATGTCATATTACAGTATTTACCCCACATTGACAAAAGAGCCAACCGCATTGACCGCGTTACAAACCATTTCCTCTGATACATCTCGACTTATGTTACATAATCTGGTAAACACCTGCTGACCCGAATTAACCTTGATACTCCGATATCTTGTTTGTGGGATGTGTTCACACCCTCCAGTATGACTCAAAATCCTGGATTTGTTTTACTTTTTTGCAATTGTGTTGTGTTTATTACAATAATTTAATCTAAATTCAAATTGAAAATAACCGAAGAGCACCCCCCCCCAATACTATGGTCCGTCATGGTACAAGCGAAGAACTCTTTTGTACAAGGGAAAATGAAGCAATCCTTTTACATGTACTTCTCGACATTGGGACGCACACGTTAAACTTCAAGGGAAACATTATGATTTCCATGTTGAATGTTTTACTAAAACTCGTTTAGGGAGTTGCACATGGAAAAGTAAAATGCAAACTCAAATAATTAAAGGGAATCAACCTACGCTACGACCACCATTTAACAAAGACAATCACGATTTCTGAACTGTGGTCTCTGGGTCTGTTTCCCTGAAACAACCGATGCTTGAACTGAAATGCGCGTTTAACGACACAAAGCAAATGAGTAAATCCGTTTGATGACACGGAAATCTCGTGAGTAGTGGCCCATTGAACTTTCCATGGACTTTGATGAAAGACACATAACCTTTTGTTTCTCAAGGAAATGTGTCAGTTTTAGGAACCTTGGTGGGGACTGATTACTTCTTTTTGTGTAACAGTGAAATTTGCTACTTGGTGGTATATACTCTAATTTTGTCGAAGAGGTAGGATGACTTTCATTTCTTTCAATTTACAGGTGGCAAATTTTCCATCATTATTTTAAACTAGGGAATCTGGATGACAATGTAGAAGAAATTAAAAACAAAAACATTCAGTGACAATTTCAAAAAATATCTGTCATTAAATTCTTAAGCACACTAAACACGCGACAGTTTAATTTTGCCATGTCTATGTGCTGCCTCTTTGACGTTTCTGCACGAAATTATTCCTGTTCCCTCTTCGACGTTTTTGTACAACTGAAGTATTCCTAAGATAAAAGAAATATTTTTGTACTGCAATGACCGGTCATGGTCTATTCGTATTGGTAGTGATAGTACCTTTGATTTACCCGAAAACAGGTAAACATTGTGTAGTGAGTGAAAAACAACAAAATAACGTAGTGAGACATGATTCTAAGAAGTCGATGCATGTTTTTCGCTCAAAAGGCTTTTTAGCTTCGTGATAATGGGTTGAGAACATATGAACAGAGAGACACCCTTCTGCTAAAGTGTCTGAGAGAAGAGAATCTTTCCTGGAGAGGAGGCTTGACGATCCAACACGTATGACACATAGTGGAACAGAATACAACTCTAAGGTTACAGAATGTGAACATCAAACAACAACATCTGCGGTTTGAACACTATGTGACGAAAATGAGATAATAGTAGGCTTATATAAAATAAAATTACGAAATTAAATCACCGAAAGATGTTTGACCCAACAAAAGATTATTTTGGCTCTTATTTCATCTTACGTTAGGGGGTTATTTGAGCGATATCTAGCTCCCAAGGAAACTAGGCTCTACCAAAACATCACTAAACCTGCTTGACCGTCCGCCCTGGACGATTGGTGGACTGAAACATTTCTCTGTCCTTCCTGGATATTACTGATTGGCTCATGAGGCGTGTGGATAAGTTTTTGTCTCGACAAAAAGAAGATGGATTATCTCACCTGTCGATTTGTTAGCCATCTTTTAAATACAAAATGGTAACATTTTATTCAACCGACAGAAAGGCCTGTTCAAAATACTTGGTTCTGTCACAAGATAGGAAACGTTCTTGGTCTAGATAATGTAATCTGAGAAATGTCTATTTGAGTGTGTGACACCAGAGTCAATATTCGTTTTGAAATAAGTCATATTGACGCACCTGCTTAGCTGAAACCGGTGTCCAGTCAAAAAATATTTAAAAATTGCTCTGCGAGGAGAAAAGCATATAAATTGTAAAGTGGTAAGTGTTTACCTCGAAAAAGTTGTGAAGCTAAAGTCAGCTTCAACAAACACGAATCAAGGGTAAATTGAAAAAGTAAACTCCCAATGTTGGGCTAGAAATTACTGCGAAAAGTGTGCTTAATTTGTGTAAAAATGTGTGTGTGTAGATTTGAACTACATTCACATTTGAATTTTAAAAGTAAACAAGTTTTAATTCGAAAGTCAGGTCTCATGAAAATACAGTTTACTTGAAAAGAGAAAAAAGAAATGGATCTTGGCGAAAAGTATGCAATGTGCAAATTTAAGGCGTTGATTTCATCATAACCTCCTTTATTTTTTGCATACCCGTTAAAATTGTAAAAATTTAACTTTTTCGACTGAAAGCGTGCGGAAACACAACATTCAACAGAATCTGAGGTTTCAGATTTAGTTGCCAGTGAATTTATGTTAATTAAACCGATAATTTCTATTTGGTATGCCTTAAAAATGTTTGATCTCATATTGTATCTGGAAGAAGGCTGGCAAACCATATTACCAGTGGATCATTCCATATATCAAAATGGGCCTATATAATCATGAATGGTAGATCTATACTGTTGTCAGTGTTATTGCTGTTAACATCTGTAGGCAGGGCTCCTGTCTGTATTTGAATTTAGATCAAATATAGATTATATAAAGGTCCATTTATACACCAAATTGCAAATGTATAGTAAACCAAATGTGGAGTCAGTTATAGTGAGAGTTCCCTAAACTGGGAATCACTGTTGAACCAAAAGTGGTAAGGTAAATCTATTTGTTATTTGTCCCCAAAGGCACCAACTTGCTTTTGAAAAATATGATGGCATCTGTAAATAGCTGTATGGAAATAATGTGCAATTTATTGTGAAAGTCATGGACATGGGCAGATATATTGAAAGTCTTGGTTGAATTCCTGAATGAATCATTAAAATAGGTTGTTTTGGTGCAATTGTAACAAAGTTTTCATAAATTTATGGATTGCCCAAGATAACTAAAGTACTTCATGCCAATTTAAACCTTTCAACCTTATTATCCTCTTTTGAATATTCGTGAGTTAATCCATAGGTCATAAACTCCCTCAAGCATCACCAATTCTTGTAGGATGTGAAATGAAAATATAATTATTGATTTCTGAAGGTTTTCCTTGATTGATTTTCATGATCTATACCTTGTTTGAAAGCTACTGATCCATATATTCAGAATATCTACTTCATTTGTTGATATTATATCATCTAAAGGACCCAAAATTGAAAAATTATAAAAAAATAGCCCTGTGACAGGTTGAGGTGGTTTAAGTTAAATGTGTCAAAAAGATGTCAAGTGCCAAATAATCAAAGACCTGGACTATGGAGGAGGTTCACAAAAATAAGAAATTGATACAATGAGGTTCACACATATTTATGTCAATTTTGACGTCACATATGAAGGTCATCAAAATTGGTCAAAAATACCTTCTATGGACATTTTGAGGGTTTTTGGTGAGCATCATATGTGACATCAAAATTGATGTCAATATGTGTGAACCTCAT
>JBCAUG010000719.1:0-11608 GCA_038406175.1 Haplosyllis leylae | reverse complement strand
TTTTAAATCAAAGTAAATCCTAATTCGAAGTTTCTTGAAAAGTTTGAATTACAGACAATAATTTAGTACGAATTTCCCCTTAATTCGAAGGAAAAACTGGCCGCGGAATCATTTCGAATTAACCGTGCCTAACCTGTATCTTAGTACCAATACATCTTTGTTTTAGGGTCTTAGACCCCATGGACGCTTTCAACGAATACTTGTTTTCATAACTGAAACTTAGAGAAGCAGAACCTGTTTTGAGTGACCCCGACAGTGCCTGGGGATGCCGCCGTAAAAGGCAGAATGTCGCTCAAAACAAATACATTTTTAAAGCTTTTGCCGACGTAGGTTGTGCCGCAAAAGATATGATACTCAACACAGGGTTCAAATGAAACAAAAAGAAAAGAGTTGGTGGATCAAGAGCCAGTGATACAGTGGAACAGCTTACTTCGCGGCACTGATGATGCTCCACTCCTCGTCCCCAAGCCGATCGTCCCCGACCTCTTCATCCGAAACTTTCACTTCCTTCGCCAGGTCGATAGGGGGCAGCAGCAACTGTGCTCCGTCTTCTTCACCTACATGAGAAACGATACAGTTCATGGTGAGGTAATGAATTCATCTATCTTTACAATTTTTTTCCCCGAAATAGACAGTACAAAGACACAAACTCTATTTGGACATGGGGTTAATGAAAGGCTGGCAACACGTGTTGATATGTCAGGTAATGTCATGACGAAATAAGTATTGTTTGCATCAGCTACTTAAGAATAGTCATGTGTACCAGTGTTGTCCCGCAGTCTGCTCGCTTCTGCGTGATGATCGAAGTTGTAGTTGGTCATGAGCTTCGGTCGCATGCGTTGGAAGTTTTCCTGCAAACTGAGCTTCCAATGAAGGACAACCTCCTCGCTAAAAATATTAAAAATTTTGGAAGACTTTTCGCATACGTCTGTGACTCTTGAAGCAAGCGCTTGTTTTATATATTCTATGTTTGTACGTTCGGAGTATTTTCGTCGTCATCTAACTAGAAAGAGCTCGCATTAACATTGCGAGGTATTCCGACCGCAACCCCGCGTCCCTTTTCCTGCTGTTTCCTTGCTGATCATTCTGCACTTGTTGATCATGATAGAATAGCCCTAGCCAGGATGGAGGGGCAGGCCTCCTTCCTGATTGGTCCTTCTTCTGGTCTTTCCAGCCTGGTCTTTTTGGGGCAGGGTGGGTCCTCTACCTATTGGTAACAGGGTGGAGCGGGGTGGATCTTTAGTAGGGGGTGGGGACTGAGGGTGAAATGGGTGCCCTACCTATTCCCTACCTGACCGACTGGGAGTCATCGTCAGGGTCGGGTGGTTTGTAAGATGGGGTGGTTCCGATACTTGCCTGGCTGAGGGCCGGACAGAATGACAGATACCTGTGACAACATTATCTTCATTCGTACTACGTACGTGGTCGGTAAACATTAAAATTCTTTTTCGCTTTGTTATGATGATCCTTACCCATCAGACCAGGCGCCCCTCTCCCCGGTGAGGAAGCTCTTCCACGCACGCCACTGTCGCTGGGACGAATAGTGCTGGTTACGCAGCTGGATGATCATGTTCTGGTAGCGCTTGTTCTCTTTGGAGGCTTTCTGTTGGAAAACTTCGGCCACTTGTTCCTGTGAAGATGAAAGAACAGTATAACTTCAATTAAGGTTCCCCTCTCTTTTCCCGCACAGATTTTAAAGTTGAATTGCTTAAATCCTTGTATCTGAAACCATTTTATGAGCAACAATCTTGAATGTGTAAACTTCTATTTGAGAAAACCAGGTTTATTGCGTTCAAATACTGCGTTATTTGATTGGTATTATCACAGAAATCTAGGTTCTTTACAGGAAAGAAACTGCAAATACTGTTTTTCATAAAACTAGCAGTGAACGGCAATTGGAGTACGTAGGATATATTAATGGAAAGAGTGATTTCACGTATTGGTTCAATATGAAAGCACCCTTACTAACAACTTGACTTCGCTTTATCTGTGTTCACAGGTTTGCTGGTGTGAGTTCCCCCTATCTATCTGTTCACGGTTTCGCCAGCACAAATGTATCCTTACCTGGAACTTGAGTTTGCTCTCTCCGTGTTCGCGGTTTCGCCGGTGTGAATCCATCATCATCTCTTGCTGACTCTCACCCGTCCGCGTGTTCATCGAGGCCCGAAGCTCGTCGAAAAAGTTCGCCACGTACTGCTTCTGGGACGGAATAACCTGTAGTATCAACACAACAGGCCAGTTTCTAAATCATCAATTATTCTTTGACTTGGGATCATTCTTATTGTATCAAGTTGTTCACAATCACATACGGAATATATTATCTGAATGGCAAAATCCGTCCCAAGGACTTCACATTATAAAAGTTAAGCTACTCAAGAACAGCTCTCCCAAAAATTAAGGTGATATCGTATTATGCTATTCTAAGTGTTATTGCGGAAGTTGTACTTTTCATACCTGTTTTTCCATGAAGGAGGTCCACTCGTCTCCCTGACAATATCTCTTGAAATCATCGAAAAATGTCGGGGTGGCCGCTGCCAATGGCAGGGATGGTAGATAGGTCGCCATGTTCAACATGTCGTAACACTTGTCGACCAAAGCCTTCATCACCGGGATGAGGAAACTGTATTGTTCTCCTTCACCTGAAATAATTTTTTTTCTGCATTACCCAACGGATGCGTGTATTCAGAGCCATGTTTCCTTTCTAATGGGGTATACCCCCCCCCCAGGCATGATAGTAGGACTGGGGTACCCCAGACAGAACAGGACTGGGGCACCCCACTCCCAGACAGAACAGGACTGGGGCACCCTCCCCTCCCCCCGGCCAGGACAGGATTGGGGTCCCCCCCCGAGAAAGAACGGTAGAGCAATCACTTGCTACGCGGCGGGCGGTATGCCTCTTGCGTTCACGCAGAAGGACTTTCTTGTTGTTAGGTAAGAAAGCAGGAGCTTGAAGGTTCCCGGAATATTTCAAACGAAAGAGTACTTGAGTTATATCAAAGTTTAGTTGATACAAAAGTACACCAGATGGTGGCCTGCACAAGGTGTACAGGGGGCAAACCGACAGATTGCAATATTATTAACACAGTCTGCTTTGTCAACGAATTGGGGAGGAGAATTTTGGGATCAGATGTCTTGGCACTTTTATGATAAGCAGGTGAATACTCGTTCACACTTCTAACGCGTCACGTTATTACGTTACAGTGTAATCTTATCTTTTACCCTCCAGTGCCTGGGTGAGAATTCCGTTTACGGAACCCATGACGTAGCACGACTCCTGTAGTTTATCCACGGGTCTGGTCTGCAGCAGGGTGTGGAGCCGGGCCGACGCAATGCTACACAGTCCGATATCTTTCTGCGCCGCGAAGCCGAGGAGGATCGCTAGGCCGAGCTGCTCCATCTCTCGCCAACCCGTGTCAACGTCAAACACCGTCATCAGGTCCATCAGTGTCATGATATCCTCGATTATCTGCCATGATGTAACGGTGTAGTTTACTTGCAAAATATTTAAATCTCAGCACAGATACCACAGTAGTTCTCGTCTCAATATCGGTGTTCGCCCATTGTTGGTCAATGTGGAATTAAATCATTTACTTTTTCTTCGTCAACATTAAACAGTTCTTTGTCTTACATTTACTGTAAAGGACCAGACGTAAAACTCCAGCAACAATATAAGATTCAATGTGCTCTTTGCTCGAACTGGTCAAAGGCCACAACAAAATGAAGGTTTTACAATGCGATGAATCACGTACCCGTTCAGTGTATTTCTCGTGTGCAGGTGCGGGGTCCCAGCAGAGAAAGTTATACTGGAGCTTCACTAGTTGCAGCGTGTTCTCCGTCACTGTCGAGTTCGTGATGCCTGTCAATCAAAACAGACGCTAAATGAGACAAACCCGAGAAATTTGTTTCGATTGAAATAAGGAAACTAGGAACTAGTGTTGCAAAATCAATTCAACAATTCCAAATATTTCCCTCATTTCCAAACTACATATGGCAGCACATGATTATGTTCTATTCCCCCGCAAAAAGTTGTAAATATGAGATTTTGTAAACTTCATGAAATTTTATTATCTAAAAAGATGAAGTTCACTCTCTGATCTCAAACTGACCGTTTTCTTTCAGATCCATGATGGCACCTTGCAGCAGCATCTCGTTCAACTGGCGACGCAGTTCGATTGACGTCTTGAACAACTCATGACTCTCGTCCGTATATGAAATAGCAGCAAACACCTGCCCTCGTGCCTGTGTTAAAATATTGAGCCGTATTCACACGTAAGTTACGTAGCGACGTGATTGAACTTTTACATGTAAAACATATCGTGCGATAAATTGATTTCACAACTGCCCTAAAATAGATCACAATAGAACCTGCTTTGTAAGGCGACTCTTTATTGCATTTTAAAACATCCATGAATGGCAATGGAATGAGTTAGATGTTTATCACCTTCCGATATTATGCTAAATTATCTGAAAATCTGTTCGTAAAGACAGCAGGTGGTCTGGTAAGATATGCTCTGCTATGCTTAATTCTGTACCTTCCAGGCTGCATCGCTAGATCCCTCCACACCCTTCCACATGATATAGAAGAGGATGATGAGTAGGTTCTCGCAGAGCTCCTCCCTTTGATCCAGGGTATCGGAACGCTGACGAAGAATCAAACCTCTGCGTCGTAACGTCACCTCCAGGTCTGACTCCTCCGCTGCTGCAAAATAAAATCATTAGAACAGAAAAATCAGACGCCAATGGATCTTGCGGTGATAAATATAACCTTTCACATGGGAACGCGAACCAAAGTGTTCAGCTCCTTACACGATACCAAAGCCAATTGTGGTGATCATAAAGGCCTTGCTATGTCTGTGAATATTTGAACCTATAGCCACGAAACATATCACAACGATATAATGTCGTCAGGTTGCTATTTTACACACGTGGAAATAAACTTACTGGAATCTGATTCTGATGGAGGTCTGGAAGTATTAACAGACGGAGGGTTGAGGCCACTCAGCGATCCCTGCTGCATTGACCTTGGCCTAGATTCGATGTCAGGGTCACCCGGTAACGTCACAAGGTCATGTGAACTACCTGTAATAAGGATAAAATAAACGATATGAGTAATTGTGGGGTATGTGACATTACTAAAAATACCAATGGTGTTAGTGCAACTGGCCACATTCCAACCGAGATGAAATTCCCGGCGTTTTTCTTGAGTTTTCCCTGCCACCGAATTCGGAAGCACGTGCATGACGGGATAATTTGTGCTTACTACTTACTGGATGATATTGCACTGATAGTATCGGGAGATTTCCGTCCGGCCGTTAGTGTGGCGCCACCTACTGTATCCGTGGTGCTCGCCATGGAACTCAGACTAGTTGTGTCATCTGCAGCTACAGCACCATCTGCCATCAAACAAATTAGTTGAAATATGAAATTTTACAACAGTGAATTCTTCCACTTCCTCCAAAAGTATGTTTGAATATCATATTGGGCATGAAAAAGATAAAGGTTTTTTAATTGTAGTTTCAGTATTTCAAGCAGAAGCGTGGTGTCACATGTCAATAAGTGTATTTGGAAACTGACTTTCACTGCGGGAAGATAATCATAGTTTTCCTACCATTCCATCCAGGCATCGTTTAACTGCCAACAAACAAACAAACAAAGCATGGGTACGCCCACCTGAATTACCTGCACATAAACTTGCAAGATCCGATTCGGTCGGGTCGTGGAATAACGCTTTCTTCGTGAATTGTGGAGTCATCGCGGGGGTACCAGCCCCCAAAATCTGTGGGTCCAGCCCACCACTAACACTCCTGCTCACAACTAACTCACTTGGTCTATTTATCACAGATGAATTTTCATTGGACAATTGAGAAGATGGAATGTTTTCATTCGTTGATGAAGATGTTTGTGCTTGTTGTTGATGATTGGCAGAGTTTGTTGGCACTGGGTCGTGGTTGGTTGACTGTCCCTGCTCATAAGAAATTTGTGAGCCTCGTTTTGACTTTGGGCGCGGACGGAGAACGAGCAAACGCACAATAGCTTCCTGCCAACCTAACTGCTTCGCAAACAATTTTGCTGCATTCGGTTTTTTCACGATAACTTCAAGAATCTGAAAATGAAAATAATATACTTTAACATCACTTGAACGTACCGTTGAAATAGGGATGTCTCAAACTGTATTGGGTAATCCCTCTTGTATTATGAATTGAAACAGGGTAAACAATTCTACAGAAAGATTAAGCTCACTTATTGTACTGGAGAGAATGCTTTACTACGAACTAATAGCATTTTCGCGAATTTTATATGTTCCTGAAATGTAGATGTCAAGGCAAATGCTATGTGTGAACCAAACCTTAAACTCTTGTTCACATCTGCGTTTGTGTTTTCAAGAATGGAATCTATTGCAATGCGTGGTAGTGTTCATACATAACGTTTACGTTTGCGTAAAGCAGATAGGAAATGTACATGGTCCTGAAACGCATACACAAACGTCAACGTTATGTGTGAACCATCCTTTACCCGTTTTGTGGCTTCTAGTTTGATAGCCTGGTCAGCTCCGTGAAGCAACTGTATGATAGACAGCGCGGCGTTGTAGCTCGCGGGTGTGTCCGTCAATAGCACCAGATCCAACATGTGTCGCGCCATGGAGAGCGAAACGTCGCCTCCCATCATCATGTTGACGAGCCCCTGGTACGTGCCCGTCTCCTGGATACGCAGCCGCGTCTTGTTTTTCGTTCCAACTCGGTCCGTTTTCAGCAGCAGTGAGAACAGCTAAAGTATGCGAAAAAAACCAAAAAGTTCATTTTGAGTGGAATCCTGTTCTCAGCGGCAAACAACCTACCTTTTGCGGTCACATACATCTTTGAAAACGAGAAGATAATGTGCATCCCTCCAAAAACCTTCCTTTCACAGCAAGTATTGTCGCGTTAATTTCCGTTCACGCGTAACGTTTGCGTTCGTTTCATCAAAGTTTCTGACGAAGTTTCTTACTTTGACGAAGAAGTAAATCGAATAATTTTGTTTGAGCCACCACTTACATAATGTGAAACTTCGACGAGTAACGTCACTAGTGAACACGGTTTTAAGATTCACTGACCTTGAGCACTTTTTCCTTGAAGTTGGCGGAGTACTCGGATCCGGTGAGCAGCACGTACAGCACCTCCGCCATGTCCTTCTCGTACATCAACAGGTAGATTTGATCCTTCTTCCCCGGTGTCTCCATCATCGCTGTGATCAGGTCTATCGCCTCACTGATCTGTCGAACAAGAAAGCCGCGTGGCTTCAGTTAGTTCAGTTGTTCTGTCCATAATCATTCGTGATTTGGGACAGCCAAGTTGTTATGTTATGATATAAGCAGATGAGAACTTGCCACTTACGAAACATTGTTGTCATTGTACTCACCATATTTTCATCCTTGACGGTGACGACAAAGTTGAGGATCTGGTTGAGTTCGTCGAAGGTGATTTCCCTGAACACGTAGTACTTGATGAGCCCGAGCAGCGCCACACGGATCGTCTTCGCGTCCTCCTCAGAAAGCTTCCCCTCTCCGCTGAAGTCCGGACTGAAACGTTACAAACGTAGCACAATATGACGTCATGAAGGTACTGGGGTTTATTGTGCACAATTGACACCAATCATTACACTGTCAAGTAGGTCTACTTATCATACAAATCGTAACTCGAAGATTAAGCTGACACTAACACACGAGCAATCAGGAAACGTTTACTTATCATACAAATCGTAACTCGAAGATTAAGCTGACACTAACACACAAGCAATCAGGAAACGTTTTGCATTTCAAGTATAGATATTCATTCATACACAATGGGATATTCCACGTTCGCTAACTTATGTCAAAAGTGTGACCACTCCCCGCTCGCCCGCCCCCCGCCCCCCATGTAAGTGATAGACGCTTATGTGAGTGTCACAAGGTAACTTTGTCGCTACACCGTATTCTGTTAATATGACAAAGTGACCATGTACACTGTAATAATAATAAACAGCATAAGGGTTAGCATAGTCAAGTTTAATTTATCTGTTACACCCTATGCCAATTTATATAATATTTTGCAACAATGTGATACTCCTAAACCTCACTTCTTACCTATAGTACGTCCTTATGATGTCCAGGAAATACTGGACACCATATTTCTTCCGGAAATGCTTCCGGTCATCTTTGATAATCGTGGACAAGTACTGTATGTGTCCTGCAAAAAATATGTGCAGATTATTGTTACAGTATTGCTCGATCTATTGTTTTTATCATTGTTTGTCATAAGTGTGAATGACTTGTAATTGACAGCAATGTTACTCCAGTTCAACAAGAGAGCGCCCTTTTTCCCTTCATGCATAAAAGTGTGTTTGCACATTCCGACCCCGTCAAGTTTTATAGTTGTGCCAATGGTGACGGGGCGTCAGACAGCCCGTCACTATTAACACAATGTAAACTTGTCGGTGGCGGGCACTGGGTCGGAATGTGTGAACAGGCCTTAAGGACCCACTTACACCAAGCGTCAATGGAAACAAATAGAGTTGCTCAAAAATGGGGTTGCAACCCATTTTGGAGTGACTCCATTCTTTTCAATGAGAGCTATGTCGCAAGTGTCATCGCCGGTTTGACCCTACGTTGACGCTGACGTTTGGTCTAAATGGGCACTTAAGGAGGCATGTCAGCAAAGGGTCTGGGCACAAAAGGACGGTGGCCACTCAGAGAAGTGACACCCAAAGTGAGATTTCACTGTACACACCTATTCTGACGGGGAAGAGGCTGTTGCTCCAGATGCGGAAGTCGAAGAGCAGATACTGGTAGATATGGTAAAGCAGCGTCTTGTTTATTTCCGTCACCGCCTCCACCAACAACTGTATTGCCATTAGCACATGCACGTCCACCTGTGACCGGTCCACCTGAAATGACGTTAGAATTTCATTATTAGCAACACGATTTCAGTACCATGGCTGTGCTATTGTGTTCCACTGAACTAGGTAAAGGTATTTGGCGTTGTTTGGTGAGGCCTTGAGGTTGTGTTTCACTTTGTAGATAACTTACAATGGAGGTGACACGTAATACACTTTTACAACCATACACGTAACACGGTGAATTTGAAAGATAATTTCTCAAAGAAACCCAAGATGCACAGCACAGTGAATTTATAGAAACCCAACTGAAGGCGATCTGCCTTGTTTTTGGCTTCGCTCAGTATGGCACATGTTTGGCGAACAAAAGTAGTATAATCTAATTAAGAATGTGACATTAATTTGAATTACCTTTTGTAGCAAATAGCTGAGTGTGGCAATAGCATTAGTGCGTACGAGAGAATCCTGGTTGACGGGACTACCTTGTACAAAGTTGCGCATGAGCGTCAGGAAACCAGCCACGGGATTCGCTTCCAAAGCGTTGTCTACAAACACACAGGCCCTGCATACAATGAGTGCGAACACCCGGCTGTCACCAAGAATTATTTTTCTCAGAATAAAAGAAAACACTTCTGATTGGTATCAGCAACAAAAAATAGGAATATAGATCGCTTTTCACAGCAGATTTTATTCTACATATATGTCTTTTGGCTCCTACAGTGTTATGGTGAATTTTCTTTGGTATCATCTACATATTTCACTTTGAAACTTCAAAGCCATTAAGAAGTTGATTCTCTCCATTTTGTAATCGAATCCCTACACTCTGATAAGGGTTCTGCAGTCCACAAAATCAACAAAGTTCTTTAAATACGAAGATTTACCTGATGAATTCTAAATAACGGTTCCTACACAATTACTGACAATGACTAAATGCATTTACATTGTCAATATTCCATTCAAGCCATTCAGAACCGGTGACGGTATCTGTCAGTGTAAATAAGCCTTAATAAATATGCCGAATGCTAATTACCCACGTAGGTGGCGCTCTGTACGACGACCCAGTCGTCCTGTAAGTTATTGTAGATGTCAGACTGAAGGCCACTAGAAGGAGCTATTGAGATACGCTTGTCTGATGTGATGGGCAGTTTCCCGGCGTACTCCAACCACGGAAACAAGACTTGTACACCTCCTATACAGTGGATCACATCCTGGACAAATTCAATCATTAAAATTATTTCTATATTTGAAAAGATTCAAGCGTCATGAAGAGTTTATATGTAACGTCATCAGAGTGGATCTAGAATCCATTCTGGCTGTCAATGTGCCTAGCTAAAGTAGTTGTCTATTGAATAATGTTCTGTGTCTGCAATGTAAATATTTTTCGATAGTCTTCGGTTGATACCATCCGTGGATATCAGTGAACCTTGCTCATATTTGAAATCAAACCTACTTCACAGCATGGATCTAATGGCTGTTCTTTTGAGCAAATATTTCTTGCGCGGTATTGGACCCCGTGGGAGTTTCTACAGTACTGATTTTACCTTGATATCTGACGTGGAACACTGTTGTCCAACAAGACGCCCGTTGTTTTCGTTCGAGGAGAGATCGACGCACATGGCATGCCCGCACGCCTTGGCGTTGTAGTGTAGCAGCATCTTCCCTTCCAAGTCTCCAACAGCGTCGTCTGAGCTGAATACTGTCAAGTTGTTTGGACCTGTACGGGAATTTATGTTATTTACTCAGCTGCGACGTACGAATGGAAGGTTGTGGTCATTGCTGACTCGTTTAGAGTCAGCTAAGTGGTTGATTTGGGGGTCCCACAGAATTTCGGGACATGGTTTAAGGGCGCATTTGGCAGCTTTATAAGTATGCTTAAAATTGGAATTATTTTGTCCAGAATCTGTTGCGAAACAAGTATGGCTTACCAGCACCACTGAGGATGCGAACGTGATTTGGTTGTAGCAACTCGTCGAATAGGCACACTGGTCCCAGCAGTCCGTTCAGTGGCGCCGACATCCCGAAGTTTCCGTCCATACTGTTTGCTGGAAAACAAAATAATATCCCAGAATAGAATTTCAAAAATTACAACTTTCGTTCTCTGGATAATTTAGAAGGTATCATTATTTTATGGTCAACTTATCCGCGGGTAAAATAGAAAAGTGCAAATTTTCGCAATGTTTTTTTTTGTTGGTTCAATACAAGTTGATGGCTTAACCCTTACGCTGCCGACCAAATTTTTCCACATATTCTCCGACTGCCACGTGTAACAAAAGTTAACTTATACCAAGTAGTCCGTACACTGCTAACAGTAACTAAATATCATCCCTTTATTTCCAGCTGCACAGAATGCCTGAAGTTACTCAAAACATGTAAAACTTTTGTTTTAAAATTTTTTGCATAAATTTTAACTCTAAAATAGTTAAATGTACAGAAAAATATCAAGACTAGGATGTGTCTCTATCTCTTGTTGTCTTTCAAGCAAAACTCTCAAAAAATTTGGTTCTAACATTGTGTAAAAGTATTGAATACTTCAGATTGACTGACATACGGGAAATTTTTGTACCGCGAAAAATACGATTCTGTGCCCCACAACAAAAGTGCTTTTTTCAGTTATTTTTGACACAAAATGATAATCGAATCTATCTCACCCATTCATCCAGATACTGATGATAGTTATGATGACAATGTTTTTCGATCTTTCATAAGATCTAACTCAAAAGTCACACCAATTGAACCATCTGAGTATGACCTGAGTGATGAT